>CM026418.1:18728023-18919827 GCA_014858505.1 Corymbia citriodora subsp. variegata
TAAAGCCTACAGAGTCATTAATGCTACCTCCAAATCTAAGAAAACCAGATCCATACAAGAGCCTACATATAGCCATAGAGCCCTTGCAAATTGACATGTCTGAATTGTCATTAAGCAATGATTATATGCAAGGCAATTCTGGTAAGTCTTTAATTAGTCTTTAGAGATGCATGACTATGCATGTTATTTGTCTTCTTGACACCTCATTGTGTTCAATCAACTATCTCATTTATTGGATGAATGTCTCTTCGTGGAAGTTTGACAAAAGCTCTTTGTTATGCATGATAAAATCAATCTGAAAGTGAGATTCCCTACATTATCAATGACATATAACTCTATTATAAGGTCTAAATGATACATGAGCTTTGGTCTGGCATACATGCTTTTGGGCTGTGATATTAAGTTTAGACATTTAGAATTAAATGGCATTCCATCGAACCTTGCTGGTGTTAGTGAGTTCTGATTATAACAACATTAGTTTTGGTAGCTAATATTAAGAAATCTGCTAAAAATTAGATATTAGGTTTGGGAGGTGATTCTTGAGTTGAACGTGTTTTGATGCTTTAGATGCAGGGGAAAATTACAGTGTAAATGATAGTGATTGTGGCCTGGAATTTGTTATATGTCAAGAATAGTCAAGTATGACATCAACTAGGAGTCAACTAGAAATATCTCCTGTTATGCAGTTGTTGCAATTCGATTTGATTCATAGTTTGAGAACTATGAAGACATGCCTCCTATTTTGGTTACAGATGTCTAATATACCATATATCTTGATAATTTTCTTTATCCATTAAGCTTGTTTTTCCTAATATACATTTGGCGGATTTGATCACATATACTTAAGCATTTAGTTGGTTCTTCAATTTATTTTCAAAACTTTGTCAAGAAGATGCTCCAGAGGGACATTACAGCATCAAATATGATGTTACAAAAGTTCCAATTACTTTGCCTTGCCAGAAGCCTCCAGCAGACAAACCAAATCCCAAACAAGGAATTGGTAAGTGTGCACTTATTTGCTAACTGGATACATGTGAAGAAATAATTCTTAAATCAAAGGAAAAGAATCATGATGTTTGCTCTACACATATGTTGTGAATTTCATTGATTTTCTTGACAAAAATCTGGCAGCAAGGTCCAAGAGTTTTTGGTATAGATGTGCCTATGAAGTTGCATCTCCATAGGGCAATAAATTTATAATAGGCAGAAGTTATTCAAAAGGCATGAGTTTAGAGGGATGTAGGGATAAAATTCAAAGCAATAGACAATTTCTTTTCATTAACATAAATAGAATGCCTTCTCCTAGATGAAACTCTGAGAGAGAGAGAGAATCCAAGAGTTGATCCAGTTATCTAAGATTATCGATTGCTTGAAAGACAGGACCAAATACCATAGGCTTGACTCTGAGACCACGCGGCGAAGCAATCAAGGAAAGTGGAATGGCATACCTTTGTGTGTCACACTATAATGCACAAGAAGGAAGACTAAACAAAGAAGAGAACAATGACAAGTGAACCTATTGAAAAATGGAATACAGTTACATGACAAGCATTAAAAATGAATTGTCTTCCAACAATTCTTCCAAACTCAGCGAATAGTGGAGAAAACAGATTGCAAAGCAAAACAAAAGCAGTAGGTAAGCAGGTATAAAAGAGAAGACCCAAGTCGATCACTAGTGAGTCAGCGACAACACAAAAATTCAACAATCGAAGAAATCGATGGTGATGCCTTGTCATCGACAAATCAATAGATGGTAGACATACCTTGTTGTCGACACTCGAGGGCAATGCGTGACGTGAGAAAGAGAGAGCGTTGTCGAGGGCGATGTGTCCGTGTCTACGTAAGGCGAGTTAGCGTAGGGTGAGTCCGAGAGGGAGAGAGCGTGCGTGTCGAGCACTAGCGAGGCCCTCGTTCGTTCACCGAGTCAATCAATAATCATGGAGGAAACACCACACGCGCTTGCGTCTCCAGGAATCCAATAGGTTGACGTTCTTTTTTCTCTTCTTGTCCTTCGAGATTCACAACAGGACAAGGGACGAAGTTGCGAGGAAGATGAGGGCCTCCTCCCGGACAAGGTTTTCCAATACTGAATAAGCGCAATGAGGATCTAGATTGAGCGATTGGCGAAGAGAGTCCGCGAGTTTTTGTAGGGCGAATCTGAGAGGAAGCGTTTGAGTTAAGCACGAGACTCGAGCAAGGCATACGAAGTGAGAGCTTGGATCGAGCGATCAATGAAGAGAGTCTAGATGGAATGATGAGTGAGGTGAATCTGAGAGGGAGAGAGCGTCGAGGGGAATAAGGGTCTGGAGAGAGGATTTGGGTGTGTGACTGTGCGTTAGGGTTTGTAGGAATAGAAAGTTGGGAATTTGAGATGGAAATTGAAGGGGCAGTCGGTCCGATCAGTCCGGTCCAGTCCGGTTCCCACCTTGGAACCGGGAACCGGACCGTCAACTATGGGAACCACCCAAAACTGACCGATCCGATCCGGGTTGGGCGGTTCTCGTTGTACACCCCTACTTGCTGGCCCTTGAAATCATGTGTCTGGCCAATGACATCATATTGGAAAGATTAACGTCACACCGTTGATCATTGATGAATAAAAATAGTTTTCATCATAAATTGCTTTTGAAAATTTCATGAGCTTCTTCAAATCAATTTGATGAGCACAAGTTGCATTACTTATAGTAAAAAGGCGGGTGGTTTTTTCTTTTTTTGGTTGGTCCCCCTTTACTACTACCTAACTTACAGACTTTTACCTTGCCTCCTTATAAAGCATGGGAGTCAAAACCCATACCTAAAACTAAATCATCTCCATCCAAATCCCTTTTAAGAAATTGGGGATACAAACTCAAGAGATGGTTGAGAAGGATCAAAATTGAGAAGAATACGAAGAACCTGTTTGGTGCAGTGCGGCCATTAAAGTTTGAGTGAAACTCTCTATCCTTGCTTGCCCATGAAATCATGTGTCTAGCCAATATCATCATATTGGAAAGATTCACGTTGCGTTGTTGATCATTGATGAATAAAATAGTTTTCATCATACATTGCTTTTGAAAATTTCATAGGCTTCTTCAAATCAATATGATGAGCACAAGCCACATTACTTACGGTACAAAAGCGGAAAAAAGAGTGCAAAGTACAAAAAACATACATAGTACTATGGTAGGCCGCAAGCGACAGGCATAACATGGTCTCATGCTCTAAAGCAGAATTATGACCTCTAACATGAATGAGAAAACATAACGACTAAACTTCACAATAGACCCTTTCCAAAAGAAAAAAAAAACCTTCATGATAGATATCTAAATGGGATGACCCCTTAAGTAGTCTTCATGATGGCAATCGATCATTATAGATGATGTGTTGATTTCATGGGACTCTATTCGCACTTCAACTAAGGCGACATTGTTCTCATTGGTGTATGGAATGGAAGCTGTTCTATCTGTGGAAGTGGAAATCCCTTCATTAAGGGTGATTTCTCAAGCAAAGCTCACTGAAGCTGAGTGGGTTTGACAAAGATTTGAACAATTGAGTATGATTGATGAAAAAATGCTAAAAGTCATATGTTATGGACAAAGCTATGAAAAACGAGTAGTTAAGTCATTCAATTGCAATGCTCGACCAAGACATTTCGAAGTTAAAAACTTGGTACTTCGGAAAGTTCTACCAATCATCCCTAATCCTCATGGAAAGTTCACTCCAGATTACAAGGGACCATATCTTGTCTAGAAGATATTGCCTGATGGAGCACTTATTCTTGTGGAAATGGATGGCCGTGAGTTGCCAAAACCTGTCAATGTTGATGCTGTCAACCAATATTAACCATGAATGAAGCGAAAGGCCTTTGAGCCATTTTTGGATTGAATTTGAGCCACTTCAAAGCACTTGCGTATACATTCCATGCATCTCATGTATACATATTTGCATTTGTTCATTTTGTAGGTATCAAGAAGTTCCCAATGAGGACAACTTCAACCTACAATGGTGTTTAAGCGTCTAGGTGATCTCATATTAAGTGAACTCTTTTGCAAAAAGCAAACTGTCGTCCAAAAGGATTTCTCAATTTGAAAATTCTGTTTTCAAAAAGCTTCTTCCCAAGGGAGTCCATGAAAAAGTTGCAAATCTCAATTCCCTATAGATGGACGTTTTAGCTAAATGATGCTTTGAAAAACCACAAAAAGGGTTTTTAAAAATGCCAAATGGTCACGCCTAAGATGAAGAAAGGCAATCTTTTGACCAAACATGTCCCTATACACTTTTTGAAAGAAATGAGCAAAAAAACCATATCTTAGGATGGAGGATTATGTTAAATGCATAGATTGAAATGATAAAAGGCATTTCCTTCTCAATTCTAAACACTATTTTTACCCCTTGCAAGCTACATTGAGCCTAATGAGAAGATTTCCTTAACGCAACCCTATTAAGAACAACCTCAGGATGAGGAATTATTGGAGGTTTTGATAGAAAATTAACATAAAAGATCAAGACAAATTGTATTGCTTTCACTTGCATCAATCTTCTTGTGATAGCTTCGAGTGGATTCTAACGGAAGTCCAAGACATCTCAAAATGAGGAAGAGCATTCATTTCGCTACCTCAAACACAATTATTCTTTGCTTAGCCAATTTGAGCTTAATGCAATCCTTTGTTGAAACCCGAGTGGTGATTATCTCCCTACATTGGGGCAATGCATGTGATTTATCAATAAAGTAAAAATGTTGGTAAAAAATCAAAAGACATCTTGAGAGGCTTAGATACTCAAAAGAGAATGATAATAAAAAAGGGCTAACAAAAGTAGTGTACTTGGTAAAAGTAAGGCCAAAGCCCATCAAAAGCACATGCTACAAAAACATTTACTATAAGCATAATTCAGCACTTAAGAAGAGAAAAGCTCTCGTATCAAAAGCATAAAGCAAAAGACTATCGATATATGTTAAATTTCAAGTGTCACATCATTGAAAAAGTTGCGTGATGGTAATGATGCCAAGATAATCACTAACTCTTCAAAACCTTTTTATCAAAACATTTCAAGCCTTTTGAGCCTCACCCGAACGAACACTACAACCCACATTTGAAGCATTTTCTGATTGGGATGGTTCGAGTCAAAATTAGAATCTCACAATAGGAGCTACTGCTAGAAGGAGTGGAAGTAATCCTATCTTATCTTATTTTTAAGGTTCTTGACTTGTAAACCCGATGAAGATATCAATTAAGTATTCTTTTCTTGGCTTCAAAGCAAATACCCCTTGTGTAAGCCCACGATTGAACCTACATTATGGTTCTTCTAAAAGACCTTTTTGATCAATTAATTTGTATTCATTATGAACATTTCTAAAAACCTCTAACATAGGTTGTATGAGACTTCAAGAGTAAAAATATGCATGTTTCCCACATCCACAGTTGGAAATGACAACTTTTTATGAGAACTTGTGAGAAAAACCTTTTCAATTAGGTTATCTCCAATTTGGCCTATTTTAATTAACCCTTAGCTGGTTAATCAAAAATCTTTTTATTGAAACTTCTTTTCAAAGGAATTGATGATTGTTATAAAACAACATCAAACCTCTTTTTGAAAATGACATACTTCCTAGTGAGTTGGTTCCTAGTCAACCAAAACCTTGTCTTCAATTCTAGGTCATCCTTAAGCCTTGTCCTTTGGTTCTAGGTCATTCTTAAACATTATCCTTTAGTTCTATGTCATCCTTAAACCTTATCCTTAGATTCCAAGTCATCCTTAAACCTTATCATTAGGTTAGTAGTCATTCTTAAACCATACTCTTCTTTAAAATCTCTTCTTTCCTTCACTCCACTTCATTTTTGATCTACTCCATCTCATTCCATGAGAGAGTAGAGATGTAAAAACCTTAATGGATGAGCTGAACATTGGCAATGAATGACGATATGTAATCGCATATGTTTTATGATCAAATGCCATTTCTTTCCTTTTCTTTATTTCCACAAGCGGAGTCGACTAAAATTTGCAAGCATCAATTTGTCTTTAAGTGGAACCTCTCCAAACTCTCACTCAAAGAGAGGCAACCATTGACATGTGATTTTAGTCGACATGTCAATAAAAGGTAGAAAAACTGAATTAAGGTTTTTTGATTGCCACAAGGCCCGTTTTCAAAAAAAAAAAAGACTATCATTTTTCAATCATGTTTATCACTTTAGCTTTAGAAAGAAAGTTTCTATTCATTTCACACAAAAAAGCAAAAAGTCAAAATGCTAACTTTTGGGTTGACTTTTTAGTCAACCATTTGACCAAAAGTCAACTCCATGTCAAATTTTGGCTTTTTGTACCAAAATGATTATGTTGAGTTTGATTTCACTTTAATAGTGGAAAATTTGGAAAATTTTAAAGATTTGACCACAAAATCAAATTCTTATTAAAAAGTCAACTAGGGTTTGACTTTTGATCAAACATTTAACCAAAAGAATTGAAAAATACAAAAATCAAAAAATCACCTTGTTTTAGTTTCAATTTGACTTTAGCATCAATAATTTTGTGAAAATTGATTGAGAATCTCATTTTCCAAAATTTTCAATTTTAGCTTTGAAATTGACCAAAAATGAAATTACTTTTGTTCTAGTCATAATTAGGTTTAGTTCCTTTCGTAACATTTGATCTAAAGGAAATTACCCATTCACTCGTTCAATTAATTTCGAGATAAGACTAAGCGAAATATGAATTGACGCCCGTAACTAGGGGTCCGAATTGATTTTTCATGATTTGCAAATGAATACTTTCATTCTACTAAATTTTGTGAGTTAAATCTAAATTCGGGGTCGATTTTAGTAAATTCACTTGATAACTAGTTGATTTAAGGGATTTAGCTTACTGGGCCTTAAGAAAGTGGGATTGTTGAGCTTTAATTCAAAGAATTCGAGTTGACCCATTTGTGATTAGGGTATAATTTGATGAATTAAGGTTCAATTTTGACTTTGGCTCTCAATTTAATTCTGGCGAAAATGTCGTGTCATCAATTAAAGGTCTTAAGAAAGTAGGGTTGTTGAGCTTACTAGGCCTTAAGAGAGTAAGGTTGTTGAGCTTCAATTCAAAGAATTTGAGTTGACCAATTTGTGACTAGGATTTAATTTGATGAATTGATGTTCAATTTTGACATTAGCTCTCGATTTAATTTTGGCGAAAATGTCGTGTCATCAATTAAAAGTCAATGAACTTAACTATTACAATGAATTGTTACTGATATTGTAACTTTAGTGAGAATGACTAAAATTTTCAAGAAAGGTTTTAGCTATACTGTTTTTTGCACCGCAACAGAGCATGCAATAAATTCTGCCTTTAACATAGATAAGGCTGTGCATGTTTGTTTATTACTATTTCAAAAGATTACAGCTTCCATAAGCAAAAACACATAACCAAACATCGATTTACGCTCATCTAAGTCTCCTCCCCAATCAACATTAGAGTAATTTATAAGCGTAAATTATTCCCTTGATAACAAAGTCAATAAACCATGGTACCTTTTAAGTATTTCAGGATCCTTTTAACTACTTTCTAGTGTACTTAACCAAGATGTGATTGGTATCGGCTCACTAACTCCACTGCATGACATATGTTGGGTTGAGTACACATTATCACATACATCAAACTTTCAATGGCACTAGTGTGAGGATCAATTTCCATTTCTTTCTTTTCCTTTGGATTCTTAAGACACATCATAGTACTCAAGGCTTTGCCTTGTATGACATAGGTATCAATAGGATTACAATACCGCATATTAAAACATTTAATAATCTTCATTATATAAGACTCTTGTTATATAGAAATGACTTTTTTTATCGATCTCTTTCAATTTTAACTCCAATATATAAGCAATTTTTCTCGTGTCCTTCATTTCAAAATTGGAGGATAACCATTGTTTTATGGTTATAACCAAACGCTTGTCATTCTCAACCAATAGAATATCATCCATATGAAGTGATAAAATCACAAATTTATCTTAGATCATTGTGAACCCAAAAGAAGTTATGGCTTGATGAAATGAAAATACCACTATCTAGATGATTGCTTAAGGCCATATATTGAGCGATTAAGCTTGCAAACTTTTCGCTCTTGATTTTCAGCTATGAAACCTATCGGTTGCATCACATAGATTTTTTCATCTAGTTCTCCATTGAAAAATGATGTCTTTATCTCCATTTATTGTAATTCTAGGATTAAGTATGCAATAATGGCTAGGATAAGGTGTATAAAGGCAAACGTTACAACTGGTGAAAATGTTTGTTCATAGTCTGTATTTTCCTGGTGGGTATAACTTTTCGCCACAAAGCGAGCGTTATACTTTTCATTGGATACATCCACTCTTCGCTTGATTTTGAAAACCTATTTATTTTCAATAGTCTTGCAATTGGGTGAAAAATTGATCGACTCCCAAATATGGTTCACCCTCATAGACTCAATTTCTTCTTCTAAGGCTTTTCTCTATTCTTTCTTATCAGAAGATTAGAAAGCCTCTTGAATTGTTTTAGGCTTCACATCGTCTTGTGGAGCAATTATAAACGCTTCCCCTTCAATCTCAAAACAACGGGAAATACCTTTTATGATTACGTGATTGAACTTTGTGCAAATTCAATTCACCATACAATACAACACTCCCATTAAGTTTTGTACATAGAGGTAAATCTTCATTTCCCTCGACAACATTAGTGGGTGTGTTATCATGATCTACTATTTCATATAATTAGAAGTCCTTATTGATCTTATTTCTACTAGGAAAATCGTTCTTTGGGAACGTGATATCTCGTAACTCTATTTTAGTCACACTTCTATTAGCTTGTTCACTTATAAACAATACACTTTAGAGTGTTCTTAGTATTTAATAGTGATACATTTCTTCCCTCTTTGGCCTAATTTGCTATATTTATGGGAAGAATCATGAATATACTGTTAGAAACTAGTATTAACACCTAGAGGGGGATGAATAGGTGTAGTAGAACTTTATGCGCAAGTAATAACAATCTTTTGCAATCTACAAACTAAAATTAAATAGAGAGAGTAGAGAAGATTGCAAACACAGTTTATAGTAGTTCGGCTTTTGACAAGTCTACGTTCACTCTTCGGGCGATTAGCCAATAGGCTGGATTCCACTATATGATCAAAGGTGATTACACACTCTTGAGTGTTAGCACTTGGTGATGATGAGTCTCACAGAGTCACTCTTCTTAGTAATTCACTAGGATCACTCAATTACGCACTTTTTCAAACAACTAATGAAGAATTAAATCAGCCTTAGAATATATTTATCATCTCTAGTCTCCTAGGTCTCATCCTATTCTTATATACTCTCCAAGCCACACTCGACCGTTGGCTCTTTCCTTGAGAGTTTCGTCTTCCCTTTTCTGGACAGACTTTATCAGGCAAGTCTTTTTGACCGTTGGAGGTAAATTGGATCCCCTTGGATTCTGTTCGCCCATACAATCAGAATCTGGCCTTCCATAAGTGTTCAATTCTTCTTTGGAAGTTGTCCGTTGATTGATCCTGCTAATTAGTTTGATACAACAGAATCAATATAAATAAAGTAAGTAAAATACTTGACCGTTTGTGATCTTATCATGTAATTTCATTCTAAGTCTGACAAACTCAAGTTCTGAGTCTGCTCAAATTTTCCGTATGGTACGGTCAGACTCAAATTTGCATCTGGTACGGACAGACTCAAATTTGCGTCTGATACGGATAGATTTAGAATCTGCCAGACTGAAGTTCCTGCGTTTGCTTCATCGAGCTCAAAAGCATACGTTAGTAGCCTTTGATTTATTTTGTCATCTTCAAAATATCATAAGGGATTTTCCTAACAATCTCCCCATTTTTTATGATGACAAAACAATTTCTAAAAATGCAATTATGCTTTTAAATATATTGATAAATCAAAGCATCATAAGCACATAATAATCTCCAAAATTGAGCAAAAGAATATATAGAAATAATTGCAGCTCAATATTATGCACTAAATAATATAAATCAATTAGCACATATGCTTATACATATTTTCTCCCCCTTTTTGTCATAATCAAAAGGCGATAATAATTAAAAAGGATGTCACGTAGAGAATAAATTCACATAATATCTTTAAAAATGTATTGGGCATGAAACACAAACTTTAAATATATCATGTTGACATGAACATAAATAATATTCAATATAGCTCATATATATCAACAACAATTTGCCAAGGAAAGAAATGGATGATATACTTACCAAATTATGTAGAACGCAATTTACCTTTTCTTTCCATAGTAATCATGGTCAAGATCAATTCAAAAAATCTGCCATACTTGATCAATGCTCCCTCTCAATTTGTTGCCTTTTTGAAATGATCTCAATTCTCCATTTCTTGTTATATTCACTTTCTCCCCTTGTCCTCATGACAGTATTTGCGATAATACTTATCACAACTTGTGCACATTTAATGAAATGTTGTCCCTTTATTTCCTTTGTAGTAGCAACATTCACAGCATTCATTTGCTTTTGAAATTTGAGGTAGAAGTTTGTTTTTTTCAATCAAGCTCGCCTCAAATTAAATCTACACAAACTTAACAAACTCTCTGCACAAATGCATTGTTATAATATTTCACGTATATAATGCCATTTCTTGTGAAATAAATTGAATAACATATATGATAGTAAAAAAATTTCAATTCACAGCTATTCAATCTTAAATATGACATATTAGTAGCCTGCTCAATAATTTCCGAAAATTTTGTGCAATAAGTAGAATTTCTGAGCCTTAAAAAATCTCCATAATTTTGGATCAAGCTTTCCCAACCTCATATGGAAATATATTTTGCCACTTACAACCTTGTAAAATAGATAATAATCTTTGCAAATTATAGAAAATATCACGCACATACCTTCTTTCAATTTTTGAATCAAACTTTCATAATGTAAAATATCTTCTAAGATTATAGCAAGTGAATCCCAAAATACAACAATATCTTTCAAGATTAAAGGGATTTCCCTAAGCATAAATTTCAAAAAGATAATATTGATGCAATATGCAAAAACTAAGTAGAATTTTTATCACGTGCCAAATCAAGTAATAAAAATGTGCAATATTTGACAAGAGAATTTTTGCAATATCTATTACACGTGAGTCATAAAAATCATCCAGAATCATAAAGATTTGTGTATAATTTTGGAAGGTAGGATGACAAAGATGGAATATTTCATTTCCTTACCCAAGGTATATATTTAAAATATACCATTGATTTAGAAAAGATCATCGTCAATCATCGCTTGAGATATTCTTCTAATTGCTCCATGATTTGCGTAGATTTGCAATTATTCTTCTTTAGTAAAATTTCCTGCAGCAACCTTTTTTGCTTTTGGTATCCATGATTTTAGATCATTCTTTCACGTTAAAGCACAAATAGGAAATTTTCATAAAAACTCAACGATGCTTTGCTATCTTGCATAATATCTCATAAGAAAAAAATTTTCTTTGCAAAAATATAACAGAATAAGAGAGCATAAAATCCTATCATAATTATCTCTAAGCAGGATATCAAATCAATCACACGAATCAAATTCCAACTCACAAAACTACCAAACATATACCACACGATTCTTCCTTCAATATAATCAATTGTAGAATATAATCTTTATAAAATCTGAATCAATCGAGGCATAAAAATGATATATCGAATATCAAGTATAATGAAAATATTTAAAACATGCATGCAAAATAAATTAAAAATATATATTTCTTATCAAATTCTCTTTCTCATTTGCCTGCAATTAAAACACATACTCAAGTTTTCTTTGGTACCCATATTTTCTTGGGTCTATTGAGGTTAGTGGTATATGCTTTGTCTATCCATTTCTTCTGAACAGGTCTCCAGACTTTAGGACATTTGTTTTCAAAATGTTCTCTTTCTCCACAGTTAAAACATTTGAGATTGTTTCTATCAATAGGTCTTACAAAATTGTTTTTGAAATGATTTCTATAAGCTTGTCGAGGAAGTCTTTGTCTTATTCTTTCCTTGACTTTAGGAAAATCAATCAGGGAATTATTTTCCTTATAAAAACCAAGTCTAGACTTATCATAATAAGGAATTTGAATGGAAAGTATATGCTGTAGGGTTTTTGATCCTTTAGAAAATTTTGTGGTAATATTTAAGAATTCCTTTTTGAAAGAATCATTTTCCTTTTGCAAGGAATCTCGATTTTCCTTCATTTCCAAAAGTTCATTTTTAATGGATTCATTCTCATTTAATAAAAACTCTCGATTTTCCTTTATTTTCAAAAATTCCTTTTTGAAAGATTCATTCTCATTTAGTAAAAGATCTCGATTTTCCTTAGTTTCCAAAAATTCATTTTTCAGATCATCAAACTTTCCTTTTAGAGACGAATTATGTTGACTCACCTTGAAATTTTCCTTTTTCAGTCCAGAGATTTTTTTCAGAGTGGATTTCAGATTTGAACAAAGCTCATTTGTATAATCTGAAATTTCAATAGGAATATCTGAATGACTAACCTCAATCTCTTTGTCTGAATCTGAGTCTGATTGTGAATCTGTTTTAGAGTCTGAGTCTGAATGTGCCATTAGACAGATGTTGCCATATTCATCTTCACTATCCTCAACCTCAGTGTCACTCCATGTTTCTGCTTTCAAGGCTTTCTTATATTTTTCACATTTCCCCTTGTTTTTCTGGAGCTTGGGACAATTTTGTTTTATGTGACCCTTCTTTTTGCATTCGAAACAGACGATATCTTTGACATAGTCTTTCTCATCCTCCGTTTTTCGTTGTCCAGACTGTATATTTTGTTTCTTGTTGTTGAACCTTTTGCCTTTCTTGTTCAACTTTTTTACCTTTCTAATTGGCAGTTCAAGTTCTTCATTATCTAACTCGTCCTCAGAGTCTATATCATCAGAATCAATATTAGACTTAAGCGCAATGAATTTCTTACCTCTATATTCCACTTCCTCATTCATTTGTTCTGCTTCATAGGACTGTAGGGTACCAACAAGCTCATCAACCGTTAGAGGTGAGATTCGTAAAGTTTCTCTAATGGAGGTCTTCACATTGTTCCACTATTTTGACAATCCTCTTAGAAGCTTGTTGACTTTCATTGGTCCAGGAACAGGCTGACCTTGATATGCTAGTCCATTTACAATTTCTGTAAATCGATTGAACATGTCTCCTATGGACTCCCCCGTTTCATTTTGAAGGATTCATATTGACCAAGTAAAATATTTACTTTGGTTTCTTTTACACGATCAATCCCTTCGTAGGTAACGTGCAGCCTATCCCATACCTCTTTCACTGTTTCACAAGAGGAAATTCGATTATACTCATTAGGAGATAGTGCGCAATAAAGAGAGTAAATGGCCTTAGCGTTTAAAGTTTCTCTTCTCGTCAACTCTTCTTTTGAAATGGTGGTTGATGCCTCTGTTGCTTTTCCATCATCTTTTGATGTGGTTTTTCTGGCTTCAACGCTAGGATTAACTCCTTTCTCGACTACATCCCATTCTTGTGGATTCTTTGATATGAGAAAAGCTTTCATTTTGTTCTTCCATATGTTGTACGCTTTTCCATCAAAGTAAGGTGGTTTGGTGTTGCTCTGTCCCTTGATCAGACCTGGTGCAAGAATATTAGCCATAGAGGATCTTTAATTCTAAAGTAATAAACACTTCAAAATACTGAGCATAGGGCTCTGATACCAATTGTTAGAAACTAGTATTAACACCTAGAGGGGGGTGAATAGGCGTAGTAGAACTTTATGTGCAAGTAATAACAATATTTTACAATCTACAAGCTGAAATTAAATAGAGAGAGTAGAGAATATTGCAAATACAGTTTATAGTGGTTCGGCTTTTGACAAGTCTACGTCCACTCTCCATGCGATCAGTCAATAGGCTGGATCTCACTATATGATCAAAGGTGATTACACACTCTTGAGTGTTAGCACTCGGTGATGATGAGTCTCACAGAGTCACTCTTCTTGGTAATTCACTACGATCACTCAATTACGCACTTTTTCAAACAACTAATGAAAAATTGAATCAGCCTTGGAATATATTTATCCTCTCTAGTCTCCTAGGTCTCATCCTCCTTATATACTCTCCAAGCCACACTCGACCGTTGGCTCTTTCCTTGAGAGTTTCGTCTTCTCTTTCCTGGACAGACTTTATAAGGCAAGTCTTTTTGATCGTTGGAAGTAGATTGGATCCCATTGGATTCCGTTTGCCCATACAATCAGAATCCGAGCTTCCATAAGTGTTACATTCTTCTTTGGAAGTTGTCCATTGATTGATCTTGTTAATTAGTTTGATACAACAGAATCAATATAAATAAAGTAAGTGAAATACTTGACCGTTGGTGATTTTATCCTGTAATTTTATTCTAAGTCTGACAAAATCAAGTTCTGAGTTTGCTTAAGTTTTCTGTTTGGTACAGTCAGACTCAAATTTGCGTCTGGTACGGACAAACTCAAATTTGCGTCTGGTACGAACAAACTCAGAATCTGCCAGACTGAAATTCCCGCGTCTGTTTCATCCAAACTCAAAAGCATACATTAGTAGCCTTTGATTTATTTTGTCATTTTCAAAATATCGTAAGGGATTTTCCTAACATATACGCCGTACAATCCCAAGGTCATAAATTACTTAAGTCTAGTTTTCTACCAGTCCACAATTTATAAGCAGTGGAAGTGACTGACTTAGAGGGTACACGGTCAAGTACATAGGTAACAGTCAATAATACATCTCCATAACATCTAGATTTGCCTATGCCATTATAGACCTAATTATTTACAATAGGATTGTATTCATTTTTTCAGCAATCTCATTTCATAGAAGAGTACGAAGAATAGTCAATTGTCTGACAATTCCCTTTTCATCATAAAAAACTTTGATTTGCTCAAATAAATACTCACGCTCACGATCAATTTTCAAAGCTTTAATTGTTGTCCTAACTGATTATTTACCAAAATTATATATTGTCTAAAGCAATATAATACTTTGACTTATGAGAAATCAGAAAAACATAACAAAAGTACATAAAGTAATCTATAAAAATGATAAAATATGAGGCTCTATGCCTTGGTCTTACATTCAATGGAAAATAAATATCAAAATGTATAAATTACAATGGAAGTTCAGCTCTAGTTTCTTTACCAAAAAGTCTTCTCTAGCTAACCGTTTCATTCTTTGCAATCCGATGTGATCCAGTCTAGCACGCTAAATACTTGCATCAACTTTCACATTACTATAAGATGCAATTAAAGAAAAAACAACTATTAACATTAACATTAAGCACATCATAGTCAATGTCTAACATCATAAAACCATTCATTACATAACTAGAAGCATAACAAACTATTTCAAACATAATATCAATACAATCACCATAGAAATTAAATACATAACTTAAGCTTAGAAGGAAAACTACAAAGACTAAGTTTCATTGAATATTTGGAGCATTGAGGACATCATGTAGGAATACGTTTCGACCATCATGCAAAATCAATTTATATGTGTCGATACCATTCACTTCAACTTTAGAGTTGTTTCCAATATATATCCATCTTATTCCAAACCAAATTGGACAATATTTCCTAATAGCTCTTGAGTTTACAGTCCACATAGGATAAGATTTAACAAGTATTACATACTAGAAATATAAGCATTACTTAAGATAGCAGAGTAATATGGTACATTTTTCGGCTCAGTGCATCATAGCTAGCCACAATTGCAACACTTCATTTTGATCTTATTCTTATTCTTATCACGTTTCTTGCGTCAGAGGATCTTAGCTCTCTTGGGTGCCTAACTAATCTCGTTCTCTCCATTATTGAATTTATAGTTTCTCTTGCACTTAAAGTCCAAAACTTTGCGCAAACTAGATTCAACAAAAGAGAGAAAGATACTGGTCAGGCACCCTAAGCATGTGTTGAATTTATAGTTTCTCTTGTGCTTAAAGTCTAAAACCTTGTAAGAACTAGATTCAATAACATAAGCATGTGTAGAGGATTTTGTAGCCTCTAGCTATTCATCCTTCCGTTCCAAATAACATGCTATATTATTAAAAGTGATGATATTCTCATTGCATGTCATGTTTCGTATGCTTCTAACTATTAGAAAGAGACTTTAAAACTCATCTTTTAAGGCATGTCGAATTGCTTGAGTATTTTTTGTAACTTTCAAACTCACATATGAGATCCTCTTGCATACAACTCGGCAACGTGACGTGAGCAATGTTATTTTTTTTCAAATTTGATAAGCTTCTTAATATTTTTTGTGATGAGCTAAAGTTCCATGCTCAAATTCATTTATGGTATGGTTGAGGATTTCTAAAACCTATTACTCCCTAAGGATGTACTGAACATTTTAATGTTAACTATCATAATTGTCACTGTTCAATTTCTCACCCTCCTTGAGGTCAGCTACAATGGTTTTGGATGCTGAAACCATAACTAATGACTACTACACATTGATATAACAAATGCATAATCCATATTAGCACATTTTTCACATTAACACACATTTGATTTGCAGCAAAGACGAACTAAATTAATAATAATTGGACAAAAAGCACCGAAACAAAAGTTTACTATGTTTCCAATTAGTTTCAGTGGATGATTGTTCCACTATCATTAACTTATTTAATTTGAGCAAATTTTAAGTTCTAGGCAAAAACTTCTTTGAATTTTACCAACCTACGAACTCCCAATAGAGAAAAATAATTACATATGTAATTATCACATTTTCTATTAAATATCAAAAGATATAGCATAATGTGAACTAATGTAAAAAAACATTCATGCAACAACTATAATCAAAAGCAGAATTCAAGACATTTTGAAAATATCAAGGATCTCCAACCATTGTTTGAGATTGCTCGGCATTAGGAAATTGCAAGCACGTTAAACTATGAACATGCTATCATTGAATGAAGCTCTACAAAAGTTATACACAGCTTACATGTGGTCATTTTTTTGTAGGCTAACTTCTGTATTTCCAAAACCATAGAAAAATACAGCTTAAAATGAATAAATAATGCATTTATACCCCAAAAAGTACACGTATATAGGGTTCCATATGCATTTTAATACCTTTAAAAGCGTTAAACATGTAAAGTAACTACACCACAATAAAGAGGGCATTAATACAAACAAAAAAATATCAACCACGCTCTAATTAGAGTTGGCACACGCCCATACGCGCCACCTAAGTGCCTGGCATGTGTAGTGCATGCGCCTTTGCTTAGATCAATTGCTGAACCAGTCCGACTAGCTAGACTGATCCAACCGAGCTATTCGATCCAATTGGTTGATCAATCAATGAGTCAAATTGGATCGCCGAGTCGAGTTGGTTCATCAGTCTGGTCAACAAGTCGGATCTCCAACCAGGTCGAGTCAATGACGTCAGCACATCGATTACCAAGGGTTTGCTGAAGTTAGCAAGTGCCAGTTCAACGCTTGCATGTCCAGCATGGGCGCTTCTAGCATCATCCAATGGGGTGTCGCGCATAGGTGCTTTCGATGTTGTTCGGAGGCATGCCACTCACTGTTTTGATCATCTCGACGAGTACTTTCTCATTGTATGATCAAAATGGATTTTTGCTAGAAAAATATTCCAAGAATTGACTAGAACATAACGGTCGTTCATTCTTCGAACCCGTTTTTCATGTCCAATTTGTTTTTGACAATTCATGTTACAATTTCCAAGTAATAAACATCCAAAGGATATGAAGTTCATCCTCTCGATCCCCATATAAAAAAATAAGTTAGTAAATTCGATGGAAAAATAAGGCAAAGATCACAATGCAAGCTTTGATACCGATGTTAGAAGAATAGTTGTCCAAAGAAATGATCAACCTATTCAATGTGTAACAAAAAAATTACTCAAAAACGTACATTGAATCATCAGTGAACAATGGATGATACAACTTCATGTTGGTTTGAATGTAATCACAAGGAAAGTATTCCTGTTTCATAGTGCTAATGCCGATCGTTTCTCAAAGTAATGAAGAAAACCTTTTGTGTGTTATTTTCTTCGATGGAGAGAGGAGAGTAGAGAACAATTCTCATAACGTTCTTTCCGCAATTGCTAATTACAATTATCTCAAGAAGGTTATTTTTATATGTGGGAAGTTATTTAACTTCCTTGTAATAGATAACCTTTCATTAGACAACCTCTCACACCTTTTTAAAAAAGTGTATCTCTATCACATCACATCAAAATGAACCGGTGTATCTTAATTGCACCAATCATGTACGTACCAATGAAATATAACACTTTTGTGTCATGTACAAGTAGGAGTACCATGACATGAAGCCAAAAAAATGAAATTAACATTACGAAGCTATTATGACATCTAGCTAGATTTAATTTTCATCTATTTCCAATATTTAATCAGGTCAGTATGGAATGCCAAAAGATATTAGTGGAACAAATTACCCGTGCAATTCCTCGCATGTTATGCTTAGTAAATATTAATACAAAGAAGTGTCAAGATTAATTTGGCTAATAACGTTTCACTCACTAATATTGTTCATAAATTATTAATAAATGGGGTTAATACTAAGAAAAACCTCAAATTGGTATATCTATGACATATTTATCCTAAACCCTAAATTGATACACCTGTAACAAATTTATCCTCCATTAGCTTTCGTGAAAATATATTGTTATATTGATGAATTGAATAACATATGATAGTTAATGGATGCACCAGTCTGGTATTTTACCCTTTGTTTGCCACAGGGGTATTAGTTTGTGTTTTTTCATGATATTAATTCAATTTAATTTTAATGAAGGGTAAATATGTCATAAATACACCATTTATATCATCCAACACTTAAACAATATATGTGCGTTCTCTTCTAGAGTTTTCATTTCTAAATACCTTCTCTCTTTAAAATTTGAGTGGGGCTAGTGAGCAAGTGAACAATATATCGGGGAAGGCCGAGCTTAGGCATCCAAACAAGAGCCAAAGGGAGCCTAAGAGCCACACAATTCAAGATCTCAAATGTTGGCTCATAGCAAGTGGTATCAAAGTGAGTTGTAGAGATCGTGATTGAAGAGAAGTTTGTGGCACACTCCAAGTGTAGAGAATGTTGGAACAAGAGGTTGTTGCTATTGCTATGATTGGTTTGAAAGCCCAAGAGAAAGACACACGGCTGAAAACTAAGAGAGCTTCCTCAAAGGATGTCATGTCCTCTTTTGAGAAGAGACTCATAAGGATGAAATCGATGATGGATGATTTCTACAGGGAGGTGAAGGAGCAAATTAATGAGGTCAAAGAGTCACTCCATGGAGAATTCTCAAGTGCCTTGAATATAGTCACTAAGTCAATGCGAGAAAGGTGATACCTCAAAACCTTGACCAGTGACTTTCAAGAGGAGCTTGAGATTGTCAAGGATGATTTTAAAGCTGCCAAGTCACTCATGGCAAGTGAGCTAGAGATAGTCAAAGATGAACTCAAGGCTTTACTAGGCTGCCGTGGTGCAAAGGAGTGATCACCACAATGCTGAGTCCAAGAGGGGACATTCCTAAGCCAAAGGAGTTCAAAGGAGATCAATCCACCAAAGAAATAGAAAACTTCATATAGGTTAAGAGTAATACTTCGATGCCATGGGAATTAAGGATGATGGGACTAAGGTATGAACTACAAATATGTTCTTGATTGATATTGCTTTGCTTGGTAGCGAGGAGATTGTAATGGTGAAAGGCATGGAACCAAACTGATCATTCGATGGTCCAATTTTGTCATCGCTTTCTGTGAGCAATTCTTTCTAGAGTATGCCAAGATGAAGCCTGGAGCAAGCTATGCTGTCTCTCACACAAGGGAGATATCAACAAGTATGTGTGGGAGTTTTCAAAGATATTATTGGAGTTTCCGGATATGACCGAGTCCAAGGCACTATTCACATTCATGGATGGACTTAAGCCTTGGCCAAGGTTGGAATTGGAATGTTGAACAGTGAAATAGCTATTGCAAGCTCTTGCCACAACTAAGTCCTTGATTAGTCTCCATCGGTTCGAAGAACCCAAGTACAAGGGAAATGGTGGGGGAGTGGGTCGCCACCATGACGAGGATGACGAGGAGGAAGCTACCCATGATCAATAGGACAAGCAAAAAAGGCCTCCGATTAAGAAGTAGATGAAGCCACAATGTAAGGTATATGGAAAGCTAATCAAATGTATCTTTTGCGAAGGCTCACATCTTGTTGGATATTGTCCAAATAAGGGCAAACTCTCGGCAATTCAATAGCAGGAACAAGAGCAACCAAGCGAGAGAAGAGGTAAGTATAGCTAAGAGGAGTAAAAATTCTCAATTCCATGAAGACTCAAACACCTCTCAAGCCTACAAGTACAAGTTTGTCATTCATGGAAGTCAAGGTTAGTAGCATAAAACTCTATAGCTTGGAACTCTATGCCTTAGTAGACACGGATGTGTCAAACATGTTCTTGTCAAGCAAAGAGTTTGCAAATTCAAGTGGAACCAGCCAATCTTCGGTTTAAGGCGATCAACTCGAATGATGTATCACCCGTTGGCATTGCTCGGAACGTGGAACTACACATTGGTAAATGGAAGGGCAAATTCTCTATTGAGATAATTCCGCTTAATGAATATGATCTTTTCATTGGTTTAGAATTCTTTAATAGTGCGAATGCTATGATCGGTATGATAACCAAGTCAATTGTTATCACCAACCCAAGATGCCCATTGATGGTACTAATGTTCCTTGGGTTAATGGAGACTAAGAGAATCCCACAATATGACTCATAGGTGAAGAGTCAAGTTGAGAGTGAAGCTACAATCATTGGAGAGCCCGAAGGTAAAAGAGTTAGAACGACCTACATCAATTAGAGAACTTGTTAAACAATATAGAAATAGCCGAATTGAAGAAGGTGTTGCTTGTGAAATAAGTTGGGATTCAAGACTTGTGTAGCCGATAAGTCAAGAAGTGAAAGAGCAAGTGGCTAAGTAGCACACGACACCGACACATGACATGACACAATAGACCATCACGTTGTTTCTTAAAAAAGAAAGAATTCCCACAAGTTGTATATTAAATGTATATTTCTATATATAAATGATACATTATCATTTTTATAATTATTTCAATCAAATTAATTTGATTTAAATTTATAAATATATAGTTAATAAAAAAAAAGAACCTAGAATGAATTTACACTAAAAACATTAATCTATGTTTCAATTTGATAAATTCAATTCTATTCCAATAATCCATAAAATGTGGAGGAAAAAATAAACAATCGACATTCTAGACTTATATGTTCGAGTGTGTCAGAAGAGAAGAGAAAAAGACTTGGGAAAGTGAATTGTGTGTCACGAGAAGTGAGAGTCATAAGAAAAAAGAAGATTATATTTTTTCCCCTTTATTATTTTTATTATTTTATTATTGTTTTACATATTTTTATTTTATTGAAAATTTTTAAAATTGACCTCATATGTGTTGAAATCACATGTCAGAATTTCAAGCTCGCGCGTCGGAATTCTAGACTTGAGTGTTAGAGAGTACTGGGAGAGTTGATCAAATATCAAATTTTTCAACACATGTTTACTGAGCGTCGAACATGTGTCAGAGTGTTCGACACAACACGAAAACTCCCAAGAGTGTCGATACTTCTTAGCCAAGCGGCATGAGAGATGGAAGAATCACCAATGTTTGAGGGAACCAATGATCCAAGGGAAGGATGCAATTGGGCAAGTGAAGGATTTCGAGTTGAGAGCATCAAGGACAACACTCGTATGGGTGGGGGAGAATGCCATGTATTGGAGGTTTTGTGACCCAATCGACTGGAGAGATACTTTGATGATCAGCAAGACTTGAAGTGTCTTAGGCTTTGTGGCTTTTGTAAGCATTCTAGAATACTCCTAGGGACGGTATAGGAAATGTATTCAAGATATTTTTTTTATATTTAATGGGATAGATAGTAGTCTTGTATTTAGTAGGGAACATGGTAGTTGGGGAGAGTGGATCTCAACCACTTGATCAAGGGGTGATCAATGATAGTAATTGGAAGACCTCATGTATAAATAGGGATGCTCTCCTCCTTATTTGTATCATCCAACGCTTGAGCAATAGAAGTATATTCTTTCTTAGAGCTTCTCTCTCTATGATCCAAGTGGGGTTAGTTATTGAGTGAGAGATACATTAAGGAAGGCTGAGCTTAGGCATCCAAACAAGAGTCAAATGGAGCCTAAGTGTTGCACAGTTCACAATCTCAAACGACGGCTCGTGACACTTTCTTGATAGAGGTTAAGTTCCTCAAAGCTTGCATCTTCCCTTGAGATTTATGATTGAGTCAAGCTCTATCCAGAGATCAACAAGATGGGGTTTTTATATAATGCCGTGAACTATTTTTGTGGAATTATATAGCCATTGCTTCTGTTGTGGAAACAAGGGATCAAACAATAAAATAGACAAAATGAAAAAAACAAATCGGACACTAGATTTACATAGCTTGCTTGATGTGACATGTACCTATGGGGAGAGCTATAAAGAATTCCACTATATTTTAAACGATACAATAAAGATTATAACTACACTCAAGTTACCAAAACACTTAATAGCCCTTAATTACATGTAGACTTGTCAAATGAGTGAGTCGGGTTGGGTTTAGATCAAGTTGAAAATGGTCTGACCCATATTGACCCATTTAACCAATTTTAACCCATATTCATATAATGTAGATCTAGTGACCTATACCCAACCCAATCCATACCCGACCCATATCTGACCTGATCCATATTGCTAAAAGTCATATAAATTGAGATGGGATGGAGGTGAGCGGCGAAGTGTCACGGTCACTAGTAGGTTATTACCACTCACCGAGCTTAAGGATAACTCAAAGAAGAAAAATACATTTTACGGTTAGGTTAAAAATGGGTCGAAAATGGGTCGAAAATGAGTCACATATTCTAACTCATTTTTGACCCATTAAGATAGAATATGACTTACAAAATGGGTTCATGACCTATCATGACATCTCTAATTACATGTAATAACTCACACATCAATTAACCCTATAATTTCTTATAAAATAATTTATCAATCTCATAGATGAATTAAACAAAATCTCATCACAAAATTTATTGTCTTCAACACTATTGTTTCAGGATGTAATTCACCAAGAAATAGCTTCTCAAATGCTCTTCACAATAAAGTCACGTTATATATAGACAAGAGTTATAATCAAAGTAGGAAACCTACTCATACTAAGTAATCCTCAAATAGAAAATCAACTTTAATCAAAAACCTATTCAAATTATGAAAGTTTTCTATGTACTCAAACTTGACAAATATTTTCAGTAGCTTTACCTATTGTCATTGGTTGATGAGTTAGACCCGTAGTAAAAAAAATAGAAAAGATGAGGATAAGGATGCAAAGATACCGTTAAGGTGAAGTGAGTAAGTGGGTTCAAGGCTTCAAGCCAAAAACCACATGTGAATAAGAGAGAGATGAATGGATAAAGTGGAGAGTCGTTTTGGATAACTCGATTTATAAATTGACCATGCTTTGATTTCAAAATTGTGACACGATTAAAAAATGTGTCGTGGTCGTATTAGACCTATATTGACCAGACAACTTTCTTTTTTGGTGGCTTTTTACATATATTGACTTGGTCAAATATTACATTACAATATTGAAAGCACTTCCATCGAGATTATGTCATGTTTGGCGCTCGTGCACCTTCATCACATGCTCTTCGTCACTGCATCGCCATCGCCAGCTCCGGGAATGGCTACGCCGAAGGAGAAGCGAATGGACAAGGTGCTGTCGCACCTGATCGTGCTGTCGGAACAAGTTCGCTCGGCGGTGGACGAGGCCAAGTCGTTCAAGTCCGAGTGCTCCGAGCTGGGCAAGCAGGTCGACCGCCTCTCCCCGATGCTCCACTCCCTCGCCCGCTTCACCACCTCTGCTCGGTCCCTCTACGAGCGCCCCATCCGCCCTATCGCCGCTGAAGTTTCCCGGAACCTGGAGCAAGGCCTAGCCCTGGCTCACAAGTGCAAGCACCACAACATCCTCCACCGCGTCGTCACCAAAATTAGTGCCGCCGATTTTGGGAAGATCGCGGACCTCCTCGACGCTTCCCTCGGGGACCTGACGTGGCTGCTTAGTGTCTACGGTGAAGGTAAGGATGGTGGTAATGAGTTCTCGCTTCCTCCGATTGCGAGTAATGATCCGATTCTGGGTTGGGTTTGGTCCTACATCGCCTGGATTCACATGAGGCCCTTGCCTGTTCAAATTGAAGCTGCAAATGAGTTAGCTTCGCTCGCGTGCGACAATGACAGGAACAAGACGATTATCGTGGAGGAAGGGGGCGTGCCTCCGCTGCTCAAGCTTCTTAAGGGGTGGTCGGCTACCGATGCTCAAATGGCCGCCGCGACTGCGCTCTGCTGCTTGGCCAATGATCAGCGGCGAGTACAGGCGATTGTGGATGAACTCGGGGTTGAGACTATTGTCCCCATCCTCGAGGATGCACCTAGGCGCGTGCAGATTGAGGTGGCGAGCTTGGTGGCGAGTATGGCAGCACACTGCCCAATTGCTCGGGAGTATTTTGGTAGAAAGAATGCTATTCGGCCCCTTGTAACACTGTTGTCGTTTGATATGTTTGTGGATAATTCTAAAGCTGGGAAGCCTAAGCAGAATATTCACTCCATTGTCCAGATTAATAAGGAAAAGGGAAGTAAATCTTTAGGGAAACTGAACAACCATAACTCATATTCAGATGGTAGTAGGTCGGGAAGTCATAAGAAAGACTGGGAGAATGAGAAGCCTGAGGTTAAAATGAAGCTGAAGACGATCTGCACTAAGGCATTATGGATGCTTGCTAGAGGGAATTTGGTGAATAGTAAGAAGATTACAGAGACGAAGGGGTTGCTTTGTCTGGCAAAGTTGTTAGATGAGCGAGGTGAATTGCAGCATTACTGCTTGATGACTATTATGGAGATAACAGCTGCTGCGGAGGCTGATGTCAACTTAAGACGCGCAGCTTTTAAGACCAACTCACCTGCTGCCAAATTGGTTGTGGATCAGCTCTTGAAGGTGATGAAGGAGATAGACTCTCCATCATTGCAAGTTCCAGCAATTAAATCCATTGGCTCTTTGGCTCGGACATTTCCAGCTAAAGAGACTCGTGTTCTTGTGCCACTAGTAAGTCAACTTAACCACTCAGACCAAGATGTAGCAACTGAAGCTGCTATTTCTCTGGGGAAGTTTTTATCTCCAGATAATTATCTACATAAGGAGCATGCGAGGGCAATAATCGAGTCTCGTGATGTTCCACCTGCGGTGAGACTGCAAATCCTTCCTTTGCTGTCTGAAGTATGGACGACAATTGACGACTGGCAGTCACAGCTGCCGCCTGACCAGATCATCAAAGCGAATGATGATTTGTCTGAAGGGACAAGGTGAAATTTTACAAACTGCCAAAGTTTACAATTGCATCGGCTAGGTTCTTTATGACAACATTACCAACATACAATCCGTTGCACCTTTTACTATGCACATTTCATTCAATGAACAACAAAGCAAGTAGCTTCCGTTCCCCTGACTTAATTATATTACAATGTCTCCTAGTATGCAGAGATAATGTTTCTCGACCAGAAAGTGCCTGTTATGTCCTGCATTATGATGAAGTAATGCGGACTTTTGATGTGAAGCATATGGATTAATCCTGTTGCACTATGGCCTTACTCTGGATATTCTCTTACAGGAATCTGCCTGGTGGAGGGGTGTTGGAAATTTCCGACAGAGTGTATGGTGAGCTTTCACATATTCAGTATCAATATGCTACAGTAGTTTATATGTGCAGTATTGTCAGATTCCAGGATTCTATATATGCTTCTTTATTTTAGTGGTAGGATGCAATAACAGCCTGTAGTCTTATTTTCTAAGATTTTCCTCCTCTAGGGGAATTAGGGGAAAACCTATGTATCAACAGGGAATGAATGAAGGTTATAATATCTCAAAAGAACGGACAAGCTTGTGTACTGTAGTTTTTGGTTCTTTTCCCGTTTTGGTCATAAAATGGCGTCAAGGCACATGAAACAAGTGAAGACTAAAAATTCCAGGATCGATGACTTTGTTACTTTGCAGAAGAAGCATAAGGTTTCTATCGAGGGGTTAGTAGGGCTGTTGCACCTAGTCAACCAACTTTGATTAAACAGCTGCTCAGCACAAGCATTATCTTCCACAAAAGAGTGTCATCACATTTCATATTACTGCCGATTGAGAGTTCATTTCTTGTCTCAGCTAAAAGGAAATGCTCGTTCAAATCCACATTTAAATGGTACCATTCACACAACCCAGGGCCCTGCTTCAACCTGGGAGCATATTAATGCTCATGTTAACCAACTTCCAGCAACTGTTTAACCTCAGTACCTTTTGAGAGTGCATCAATGATGTATTGACCAGCCAAATGGCATTGGAGCTCGACTCCATTAAGAAGAGTTCAGCTCAGGCAGGATTGAAGAGAAGAAGACCCGTAAATCATCAATGATTGCTAGGCTATCAGAATATTGAGATTAACCCAAAACCAGAGTAGGTCAGTCCAGTGCCCAATCCGCAAGACCATAGCATTGAAAGACTAATGAAAATACAAAAGATGCTATTTTGTTTGAGAGGTTGGAAAGCCTAGAAGTAGAAAGAAGTATCCTTCCATGGAGCTAGTTAGCTACAAGCACTTTCTGTAATTGCTTCCTTGTTAATCCCAAAGGCTCCTGCGGGTGCTACTGACTAGTCATAAATGCATATTTCACAATTCCCAATTGTACTTGCTGGTGAAAGGTCATAAGCATTCAAGATGTTCATCTGCAGAAGATCCTCATGAGGTGCTTATCCTTCGAGTTCAGGGGATCATTTCATTAGTTTATTTGGCAGACCTCTTGAAATATCATTCACCCTACACCTCTATGGAAATGATCTGCAGTAGATGGGTTTCCTAACCTTTTCTAGTCAGTATTTCCTGGAAGTTTATGAACATGTTTTTGTGGATTAGTTTCTAAACCACTTTTGACAGCATAGCAAGTCATCATCCACAATTTGGAAGCTTTCTTGCATGAGTACTTCATTTTACCTCAATCATTTCATGGTCTATCAAGTTTACACTGAGCCCAAAGGAAGAACACACTTGATGATAGATGTCTCCTGTTAGCTTTATCTATTTTTCTACACCAATCTTATGCACATAATGATTTATTTATGTATGTGGATGTGGATGCAGTGTTTGATTACTGTCTTACTCGCGACTGGTCTTTTTCTGGCCAAATTACCACGGACTGGTTGAAGGATGACGGATATAAGTTTTACATGAGAGGCATAGTTGCAAAACTCCAAGACCAATTTTCTGCGGCCTCTTTCATGGTGCTCAATTTGGGAGAGCAAGATAACCAAAGCCAAATGACTGAAGTGTTGTCTGAATATGATATAACTGTCATGGAACTCCCTCAAAATTATGGAGGTTGCCCTATACTGAGATTGGAGAATATCCACAACTTCTTGAGATCTGCCGATGAATGGTTGTCATCTGATACGCAACAGAATGTGCTGTTGATGCATTCTGAAAGGGGTGCATGGCCAGTTTTGGCGTTCATGTTGGCTTCTCTTTTGTTATATAGGAAGAAGCAGGATGGGGAGCAGAAAACACTTGACATGATTTACAAGAAAGCGCCCTATGAACTCTTGCAGCTGACATCAACACTGAATCCATTGCCTTCCCAGCTGAGATACCTCCACTATGTTTCCACACAGAATGCTGGTTTAGATTGGCCTCCACAAGATAAGGCGCTTGTGATAAATAGCGTTGTACTAAGGTCCATTCCTATTATGGATGCTGAAGGGGGATGTCGTCCTATTGTTAAGATACTGGGACAGGACCCCTTTATGGTTGCTGATCAAACTGCCAAAGTTCTGTTCTCAACACCCAGAAGGAGTGGACATGTTAGGCATTACAAACAGGTAATTCTGATTTTGTTGGTAATCCATATAACCTGAAATTATTCATGATTGTATATGTTTGTCAGGTATGATTCCACTTTCTCTCCCAAGTATTGGTTGGCTTCTAGTACCAAACTTTTCGCCTTAGATGATTGTAAAACCATGCTGGATTTGTAGGTAGGAGCTGCAGGCAGTAATAGTTATCTTAGTGTTTTGAATGTCTTAGTAACAGAGTTCTCACTTTGTTAATATGTTAAAACTGTGGAATCAAGCTGCAAAAGATCATTTTTATGCCGCATTTTGAGAACTCCCCTAATTTCCTCTTGGCAAAAATGATGCATTTGTTGTAATCCCATGTATGTAGAATGTAACTTTAGTATATGACTAGTGTGATTTCCTGAGAGTCTCATTTTGAGCCTATAAACATGAGACATGCTTATGTCCAGTCTAGTCAGAAAGATAAGTTACCGTTCTTTTATTTTTTTCTTTTATAGGCTGTCATTCTTTTATTTTGCTTTCCTGGTAACAGTGTTTTGCTTTATATATAGAATGACTACAACTCTCTAAGGAATAAAAGTATATAAGACAAAATATTCCCTCTTGAGCACCAATTGTATGGTACATGCCTCATCCATCAATCTATTTTGATGCGAGAGTTGACCCATACATCATGGATGCTTAACCAAAAATATAGCTATCATGTTTGTTCTCTATTTTAATTGTTCGTATATTTAAGTGCAGGCAGATGGTGAAACAGATAAATTGGACATCCATTGTAATGTTCAAGGCGATGTAGTGCTTGAGTGTATGAGTTTGGATGCTAATCTTGAACATGGAGAATTAATGTTTCGTGCAATGTTCAATACTGTATTTGTATCGGATAATGTTCTGAAGCTTGAGTTTGATGGCATGGATGTCCCATGGGATCGCAAGGATCAATATCCAAAGGAATTTATGGCAGAGGTACTGGTTAGACGTCAAACTAATCATCTGCTATTTGACTTGTTCTTTTTCTGGAAAGCAATTCATGTTTCTTATCTGTGTATGAGCAGATTGTTTTCTCGCAAGTGGATGTTGCTACTTCACTCGTAATGGTTGATTTGTCCAGCGAGAAAAAGGAAAACCTGAAAGAGAAAAGCATGAGGAAGATTGAACCCAAGGAACTGTCAGCTGAAGGGCAAGAAGTCACTTATGTTGGTGACTCAGCATCCTCATTGGCTATCAACAATGGCACTGTAGAAGCTACTGCTGCAGATGTCTTCAACTCGGTGCAAATCCCTGATTTGACACTGCCAAAACAGGAAAAAGTATACCAGCTGGGCGGCTCACCATCATCAACCTCCATGTCCTCTGGATATGACTATGATGTCTTCCTGAGTTTTAGGGGGCCAGATACTCGCTCAGGCATTACAAATTTCCTCTATACCAAGTTACTAGGTGCTAGAATCCACACATTTAAGGATGATGAAGAGCTCCGAGTTGGAGAGGAGTTTGGTCCTGAGTTGCTCAAAGCTATTAGCCAATCAAAAATTGCAATTCCCATCTTTTCCAAGGGCTATGCCTCTAGTAAATGGTGTCTTAATGAGTTGGTCCAAATGGTGGGGTGTAGTAAAACAAGGAGACAGAAGATTATGCCCATTTTTTATGACGTTACTCCAGCGGAGGTCCGTCATCAAATTGGGTCTTATGAAGAAGCCTTTCTTTCACATAAGGAGAAATTTGGTGCGAACATTAGTAAGTGGAAAGCTGCTCTCAACCATGTTGCCAATCTAAATGGATGGGACAATTCGAAGAAGAATAGGTATGTCATTTTCTGGGTTATCATTTTGGTGTTGTGTTTCCATAATATTACCTTGTTCTTCTAATTATTTTTTCCATTTTCCTTTCTTAATATTAGAGGTGAAGGAGAACTGGTTGACGAGATTGTCAAGAAGGTTATAGATGAGTTGAAAACGGCTTATCTACTGGTGACAGACTGCTTGGTTGGAGTTGAAAATCATGTGAAGGAAATCGATACAATGATGTGTGGTGATTTGGAGGATATAAGAATTCTTGGAATTCATGGTATGGGGGGTGTAGGAAAGACTACTCTCGCCAAAATCATCTACAACCGGCTATTACATAATTTTGAAGCTTGTTGCTTCCTTTCTAACATCAAGGGAACTTCAGAGCTGAAGGGCATGGAAAGTTTGCAGAATCAACTAATATCTGATGTTCTCAAAAAGAAGTGGTCAAAGATTAACAATGTTGAGGAAGGAATCAAGGTAATAAAAGAAAGGTTATGCGGTAAAAAGGTTTTGTTGCTACTTGATGATGTTGATCAAATGACTCATTGGGATGCATTGATAGGAAAACCTACATGGTTTGGTTTAGGAAGTAGAATTATCATAACTAGTAGAAACAGGGATATTGTCAATGTTCCTTAGGTTCGTTATCCATATGAGCTTATGAGTTTGAACTTCAATCAATCTCTTCAACTTTTTTGCAAACATGCTTTTGGGAGAGATTACCCTTTGCGTGACTATGTTGCTTTCTCCACTGAAGTGGTCAAAAGTTCAGGAGGTCTTCCTCTTGCTCTTGAGGCTATAGGTAAACTACTTCTGTGCAGAAGCAAAGGCGTTTGGGATGTCATATTGAAGAAGTCGAAACAAGTTCCTCTCAGTGAAGTTAAACAAAAGTTGAAAATAAGTTATGATGCCTTGGATGATTGTCAAAAGCATATCTTCCTTGAAATTGCTTGTCTTTTCACTGGATTTGATCAAAGGATGGTGCTCCGCTCGTGGAAAGATTCCAATCTCTTCCCAGAGGAAGGTCTTGAGGTCCTCCAGAAAATTTCTATGATAAAAATCGGCAAAGACAATAAGTTATGGATGCATAATCAGCTAAGAGCCCTTGGTAGAGACATCGTTCGTCAAGAATGTGATAAGGAACGGAAAAAAAAGACTCAGTTGGGGAACCATGCGGAAGGTTTGGACGTGGTGATGGAACCGAAGGTAAATTTGCATTTCAATTACTTTATTATCACCAAGCTGACAAATTTCACGCCTTTTCCCTGTGATTGTTTGCTCAATAATATATAAGGGAAGTTATTTTTTTTATCTCATCATGATTGTTTTAACTTGTTTTTTGTGTATACGAATGCTTAGATTTATCTTTCATGTTTGGAAAAACGATTATACTTGTTCAATATAATATACTTAGCCCTTTTGTTTTACTGTTGCAGGGAACAAAAAAAGTTGAAGCTCTTTGCCGAAAATTTGACGCTCGATTGCTCTGCAATTTTGCAAATGAAGAAGTTAAGAGGCTATGTAATCTAAGATACGTTGAAGTGAGGGTTTTCGAGGATAACTGGCCTTCAACTGATAGAGCACATGGAAGCTCGACGTGTTTACTACTGAGTAAGATAGGCATTTGTGTTTGTCAGCTAGGTAGACAGTTCTTTTTGCCATCCCCTCAATAGTGAATATAAATAGACATACAATGTACAGATTGTATCTAAACAAGAGTTGATTAGGTCATCCTCTCGTCGTGAATTTAATTGGAGTTTTACCAAGTACATTAGACCATCATCAAGGTCTCTTTTCAACATGTCAATACTTGTTGCGCACACTGAATACTGTATCTTCTGAAAAGTTATTACACTTGATAAAACCGAACAGCATCTGGAGAGGTCGAGTCAATGATTGTCTCAGTGCTTAGAGGGTGGGTTGATTATTTCGTTGTTTCCATGTGAGAAACTCGCTGATTTTCCGAGCTTAAGACATGACCCGTATTGTAAGTGCACTCTCTGGTTGCGTTTTTGCTATATTATGGGTGGGGATGATTTCAATAGTCATAAGCACTTGTTGCTTATATATATTGAGAGAGAGAGGGGTAAAGAAAATATAACTATTATATAAAAAAGTGAAACGAAAAATATGTGCCTGTGTGTTATTTCACCAAGAAAAAATGAGTTGAGTACATATTGAATTAGCATATAATCCACCTAGCAACATTTTGTAATCAAAATTAAGACTTCATATTGTTAATTATTGTCCCTCGTTTGCTTACCTAAAAAATCAGATAAATGGTTGTGTTTGGACTCACTGAGAGAAATATAAGGCAATTTCAGTGAATTTTGTTTGAGACAACACCAATCAACACACTCGGTGTATCCAACAGAATGCATGAATAGATTACATTATTTTGATTAATTATTGGCATTTTGGTATTTTTTTTTCATCTTTTCAATATTTTTTGTTTAGTAGATATTACTATTCAAAAACCTATTTTTACAATAGCAAGAAGTTTAAAGTACTTTCAGCATCATATTGTAAGATATATCTTAGTGAATCTTTTTCGTAACATCAAAACATCTTGCTCTCCTTTTAGGTTAAAATAAAATTCTCATTAAAAAGTTAAAACTGGTCAATATTTCACTAGTTTGATATTTGATGACGGGAATAACTCAAAAGATCTTAAATTTATTGTACAAATGTCAATTTAATTCCAAACTTTTTAATTTGGTTAATCTAGTCAAAACCTTCTGACGATTTTTCAATATGGTTCGTTTGGCCAAATTAGGCCCGAAATGGCTAACATAATGGTCTAGTTAGTGTTGGACGTTCCATGTAGTATGAACGTGTACGACACCACCCAAATGATGTTGTTTTAAAAAAAATTATAAATGCTTTTGTTCTCTTTTCTTTTATTTTTTTACGTTTGTGATAACTGTGCTAGAGATCCTAAAACGTATTGTAAAAACGCAATTGAGACTTAAAACTTTCAAGAAGGATAATTAAATCCTAAAATTTATCAATTGGTACAATCAACTCCCTTCATGAATTTCATTCAATTTGGCTAATGAAAAATGCCAATGTGTCATTTTTATTACTTTATTAAGACACATAATATTGATGGGGCGCCAAATCACAAAATAACTTTGAGAATTTAAAAAAAATTAAAAAAGAAAAGAAAAAATATTATATGATATGTTAGTATGTGCTATCCTTTTTTTCAATTATATAATTATTCATGAGAATATCGACTTTAAATCCGTAGGTCACCAAATAGTGGATAGAATGGGATGTGAGAATATCCAAATTTAAATCTGGAGTTCGTCAAATAGTGGATAGACTATGAAGAAATCTAAGGATTTCTTATCCTATATCGTATTTAATCCTATTTGGATGACTAAACCTAACCTAAGGATATAAATTGAGAAGAAGAAAGAAAAGCTATCTAATGTGGTGCAACCATTGCTGTTCAAAGAGAAAAGACTTCACAAATGTTATAATTATTGTACAGTCTTTATTTAAGTTTCAAAACTCTTTTTTTCCTGATTATTTGAGTACCATGTTGGTAAAAATATCTTCCCATTGGCGGCTTATTTGGCCGGAAAATCTGACATAGCGTTAAATTGATATAAACTGGTCGATGTGGTTTGTTAGCAGAGTGAAACCAGCAAAATCATCCTTTGGCCCATTTCTTTTCCCCATATTACTGAATTGGAGTTAAAACACAAAATTCATCAAACCCTAACCGTAATTTGAAAATTTTACGCAAAGAAGAAGGTAACTTCAGAGGAGAGAACCTTACCAAAAAAATAACTTCAGAGGAGAGAACGTTCGTTGGCTAAACCTTGGTTAAGAGGAATCCTAACCTTGCTTATGAGGGAAGAAGATTATCTCGGAGGGCAGAGAGAATCTGAACATTTTCTTGAGGAGAGAAGGAACAGTGACGTGCGGCTGACCAAGTGAGCGAGCGTCCGTGAGGGAGGGCGAGACGCGACAACCTGTGACCGAAGCGGACCCGATGACAACCTTCTAGAATCGGCTGAGGGTGGCGTGCAGGACAGGGGACGCACAATAGATTCGGGCCGAGGCGAGGAGTGCGTTAAGGGACGACCGAGAGAAATGGCGTGAGCAAACGCAGAGCAGAGAGAATAAGGAAAAAAAACAGAGGATCGTTTGGCCATTGAAGAAGCTCGGCTGAAGAGAGGGCCGCTCGAGCGAAAAAGAAAGAGGGGGTGTCGTTCGTCGAGGAAGGAAGCTCGGCCGAACGACTCCGTCTCCGGTGTTTCTCGCTCAACCGGAGAGGATCTCGCGCGACCCACGACTACCGTTTCTGTCCCCGGTTGAACGAAGGCTTTAGGCTCGACCCCTAGACGAGAAGAAAGGCCGTTCGTCGTCCATCGAAGCTTCGCCAGTGACCGTACGACTGCAGAAAAGCTTCATTCCCGAACCAGGTGAGTCTCCTTGGGTTTTTTTCTTTTTGCCGGGAAAGGAGTGATCTAGAGTAGTAAAGTCAGGAAGCAAAATATTCGAGAATAAGGTTGATTTGACGGAGAATTGGTTGTGATATGAATGGCTGTATGCCTTGTCCTGATCGAAAGCTGCATCTAAGTCGAATAAGAGCTTATGTCTGAACTGTGCATCATCGTGTGTTTGATGAAATGTCTAGGAGAAGGCAGAGAGAATAATTCGTGTTTGAGCTTGATCGGTACATATATACGTCTATATCTATTGAAGCATTTCTGATGAAGCATGTTTGATTTTCTTGGAAATAATCGGTGGTGTCACCGAGTGACCGTCATCAAACGTCCATTCCCTCGTCGGAATATTCTTCCCTCGCCGGCGAAGCCAGTGGTTCGAGGCCACACTAGTTAGGCTACTCTTCGTCATACTAATGTATTCATGGTTGCTTGTTTGTTGGATTGCTGGTTTTAGAAGTTATGGATTGATAGGTTTTCATTTCATCAAATTTGTGGTCGCCGGAGTGAGCGACTGGAGTTGTCATTGGTTTTGAGGTGGCGTACAACGGCGGTCGGTAGCCGATGTGATGGCGGCGTCGATGTTTCTTGTTTGGCTGGAGCTGCAGGCGTTCGGGCTCGGCGAAGAAGGCCAAGTCTGGAGGTTGAAGATGGAGACAGGAAGAGACAAAATAGGAAAAAGACAAAAAAGAGAAAAGAAATAAAAGAATAAAAAAAAGAGAAAAAAGAGGAAAAAGAGAAAAAACCGAAAAATTTTAAAAAAAAAATTGGAAAAAAGGGGGAAACTGGGCTTCGGGTTAGCTTGCATCTGTGATCTGGCTGGGGGAAAGTGGGCTGGGAGCTGATAGAAAAATCTATAAAAAAGATTTCAAAAATTTTCTGTTTTTACTGAGCGGGTCGGATCCGGGTAGTCGGGTTGAACCCGTTCTCCGGATATAGTATTAATAAAAATCATTAAAAAGTTTTAAAATCATAAAAATTAAACAATAATAAATAATATTTTTTAAAATCTTGGAAAATGATTACAAAATTAGAAAATTCTGAGAAATCATAAAATTTCGGAAATTCAGAAATTATAAAAAATTATAAAATTATAAAATTATAAAATTATAAATATATATATAAATTTAGAAATTTCCCAAAAAATTCAGAATAATTGGAAAATTCTTAAAAAAATTAAAATCCAAAATTGGACAAGCCTTTAAGACTTTACAATACGGTTCTTTTGGACAAGCCTTTAAGACTTTACAATACGGTTCTTTGTTTTGATTTGTCCTTTTCTTTTAGAGATTATTTTAGGATACTTGTGTGTTTTCCTTGTGATTATACTTGGTTGCGTAAATAGTAAAATGTTCTCATGTATCTTACTCAATTTCTAATTGACCAATATAGGCTAGTGGTGGCTCTTTAATTGAATTTCACGTAAAATTAATTATTTAAAATTGAACTTCCAATATCACGTGAAATATAGATTTGGAAGAGTCTGGGTCAATGGAAGATTGTTAGTTTGAAGTTAATGACACCCTTAGACTTATTCTCTCCCGAAGGAGTTAGGTTGTGATAGTCTAACAATGTGCTGATATATCCATGATTACAAGAAAGCTATTAGAAAAACATGACCATATTTTTAGTGGGTTTGCTACATGATTTTTTGTGTCACTAACTATATAAAGCTCGCTCGAGATTGAGTTACGGGATACATTTATGTGCGAGCTTTACCGTTCAGTTTGCTCTTCATGAATATTTTATCAATTATCTGATCTAATCAAAATTTTGAAACACTAACAACGGGGAACGCATTTATTGGAATGGTACCAAGTGGCTACACGGTCCTATATTTGTATACAGCACCATAGTCTTCGTGAAAGGTTGACCCTGGGCCTAAACGCCTAAACTTTTTTGACTCGAGGCTAAACCTTTCCTACCAGTCATCATTTCCTTGTCAGTTGTCTTCGTCTGATTATCTTTGATGGGGTAATTCTCCTGTACCTTTTGCGAGACTGGTCTCGCATCCTAGACGAGCCGTTGGATAAAAAGAAAATGAAGAAGGGCATCCGTCGAAGGGGCTTGCAAATGTAAAATCGGCAGAAGGACCCAAAGTTGCTGAATTAGAATCATCATAACAATGCAAAAGTAGAGAGCAGATGTGATGCGTTCTCCGTCTTTCCAGTCAGAGGTGACGTTCCCCGAAACTTGCTTCCTTAAAGATTGGCGGTCCTAGGAAACTTTGCGTTGAGATAAACGAGCAACACGAGAAAAATCACAACCGGTCGTACGCGTTTTAATTTCCAGTAACAATCTACTTGTCCAGTAACTTCCGGCTATAAAGCTCAGAAATTTGCTTTGTTGAGCTGGTGCAACTCTGGTGCTTCATTTTCTCTGCGACTGGTTGCAATGGAAACTCCTGCATCCATCAATGACATTGGAGAAGCAGGTTCTTCCTGGAACCACAAGCCTATGCAAATACCTGAAGCAATGGAAGGGTGTGACTATGAGGTGTTTTTGAGCTTTAGAGGACCGGATACACGTAGAGGCATTGTTGATTATCTTTACACTGGTCTCAAAGAAGCGGGAGTCCGTACATACCGAGATAATGAAGAGCTTCGTATTGGTGGAGAGATCAACCTGGAGCTTCTTGGAGCGATTGAGCAATCGAGGGTCTCCATAACCATCTTCTCCAAAGGATATGCTTCCAGCAAATGGTGCCTCAATGAGCTAGCTCATATGGTGGTCTGTAGGAGGAAGGGACATATAATCATGCCTCTTTTCTACTATGTTGAACCATCCGAGATTCGATACCAAACTGGTATTTACGGTGAGGCCTTGCTTGCGCACAAAAACAAGAAGCATGTGGACGATGAGACCATCCGGAAGTGGAGAGCTGCTCTCAATGAGGTTGGAGGATTAAAGGGCTGGGACATAGACAACGAGGATAGGTACCGAATCTTCCATCCTCAAATTGCATGCCAAAACTGAATCTCTTTTGCTTGCAGTTTCTTTTCTTTTGTCGTGTGGACTATCAATCTTATGATATCTCTCTCTTATCATTCTATGGAAATTGCACAAATGCGATTGTCTCATTTTGGTGCAAATGCAAGAGACCACGACACATTGAATGCTTTTCCTTCGTTGTCTTTATGGTACAAAAGAAATTTTAGTGCAAATGTTTTCCTGTTGTACTTGCCAGTAGAAAGCCAGTGTAACTCACGAGGTTGAAAAGTTATGTTGTGTTGTACTTGGAAATTGTAGCTACGGTGGTTCCCTTTGTTCGAGTAACTTCAACATTCTAATTTGGCTTTTCTTCATTCATCCAAAAATATTTATAACATACAATGTAAAAACATTTGTGCATATTTATGTAATAATCAGCGCAAATAAATATTCATTCTATCGTATGCTGAAAATTAATAGCGAAACTAATAGATCTCTCATTAATTGTTCAAAACACTTAAAATGTATATAATATGCTAATCGTAAAGTTGTTTTTTGAAAATCATTGGAATTTGCTCTAGTAGCCACCCTTCTCACATAATAAGGGGAGGTGAGGGGTTTGAATTCTCACTTTCGTAGAGGGTTTGGAGTTGAGATAATTTAATTTCAGGAGTAGGTTTTGACTTCCACGCCCTATAAGAAGGCATGGCAAAAGTTTGAGTATTAGAGTAGAAATAGAGTAGGACCGATAGAAAAAAAGAAGAAGAAGCTATTTTCTAAAAGAGAAGGTTGTGTACACATCAGAAATACACAAAACAAATCAGCCTTTGATCCTCTTATTAGCAAGATATTGTGATCATCTACTGTACTTGATGGTTGCTCAGCTGTTCTAAATATGCACAAGGTTCGAGCATCTACCTAGCATGTCCATGAATTTATTCTTCCTGATCAATGCAATACGTAAGTTCCACTTGCAGTTGCACTTTTTGTTGCCTCCTGTGGCTTCGACAGCGAGTGTCATCAATTCCAGATGTCATATATTTTTGCTTGCAATTCTAACTTACTCTCTATTCACTTTGGCCTTTCCCATCATTTATATCATTAGGCATGAAGGATAACTGGTTAAACAGATCGTTACGAAGGTTTTAAGTGAGCTGAAAAAGGCTTATTTGGTGGTTACTGACTTCTTAGTCAGAGTTGACAATAATGTGAAGGAAATTATGGGGATGATAGGCACCACCATGGATGATGTAAAAATTGTGGGAATCCATGGCATGGGTGGCATTGGAAAAACGACTCTTGCCAAAGTAATCTACAACAAGCTTTGCCAGGACTTTGCTCATTGTTGTTTCCTTGACAATATTAGAGAAACTTCAAAGTCGGAAGGAATTGTCTATTTGCAGAACCGTCTAATTTCAAACCTTCTAAGAAGGCAATTCCATTTGTTAATTGTATGGACGAGGGGATGAGGATGATAGAGGAGAGATTTTCCAGTATGAAAGCTCTAATTCTTCTTGATTATGTTGACAAAGAGAGTCAATTAACTGCATTATTGGGGAGGCGATGTTGCTTTGGTCCAGGAAGCTTGATACTTATAACCACAAGAAATGAAATTGTTCTTCATAAATTTGATGTAAAATTGATTTATCCAGTTGGTGGGATGGATCCAAATAGATCGCTTTAGCTATTTAGCAAGCATGCTTTTAGAAGAGATCACCCTCCTCTAGAAAAATTAGAGCAATCAAGAGAAATTGAGAAGAGAGCCCAAGGTCTTCCATTGGTTATTGAGGTAATGGGTTCAACTTTATCATCATGTGGACAAAGTAAAGAAATCTGGGATGAGTACTTGAAGAAGTGGCAAATGGGTCCTCTTGGGGAAGTTCAAAATAAGTTGATGATAAGTTATGAAGCATTGGATCATTGCCAAAAGCAAATATTTCTTGATATAGCTTGTCTTTTCACTAGATTTGATAAGAATGATGTTATGTACATGTGGAAAGATTGTGGTTTATGGCCAGCACACAGTCTTGAAGTTCTTGAAATGATGTCATTGATTAAAATTGGAAAAGGAAATGTGTTGTGGATGCATGATCATTTCAAAGATCTTGGTAGAAAAATTTCTTCTCTAGAAAGTGGGGGNGGGGGGGGGGAGAATTGGCCCAGAACCGTAGATTGTGGAACCATAAGGACGCACTGGCGGTACTACTGAGAAAGGAGGTAAAACTGGGTTTGATTATTAAAATATAATTAAGCTCTGTTCTTGTAAAATTCTAACTTTGTCCCAAGATTTTTTTTCTTAATTAACTAACCTCTATCCTTCCTATTCATAACTTTGTCTTATTTCAATTTTCGGAGAAACAAAAAGGTGGAAGCCATGTGTCTCAAGTTTGAGGAATTTTTGGAGTACCGTTTCCCTCTTGCCGGATTTGCAGAGCTACCAAATCTAAAGTTCCTTCGAGTGGATAATGAATTCCTCAATTTCAGCTCGGTTGACCGATTCTTGTCGGAAGCTACCCTACTTTGGCATAACAAATCCTTGATATTTTCACCGATGAACATTTTAAAAAGGAAGAAACAACTCCTTCCAAATTTAAGTTGGCTCATGTGGCATAACTTTCCTCGGTGAGCACTCACGTTAACTTACTTTTCAATGAACAATTTAGTCATCCTGGATTTATCTTGAAGTAAAATTACACATGATTGGGATGGGTGGAGACATGTCAAGGTACCTTTTGTTATAGAACAATCTTCTTACTTTTGTCATTCTCTTCCCATAAAATTTATCTACAAGTTACCATATTTGTGTTGCAGAGAGCGCGCAAATTGAAAGTTCTTAATCTTAGGCACTGCACTCGCCTGACCAAGACTCCTAATCTGTCTGAATTACTCACATTAGAGAGATTGATTCTTGATGGTTGTGGTAGATTGGTTGAAATCGACTCGTCAATTGATGAATTGAAGAACTTGAATTTCTTGAGCTTAATAGCTTGCAAGGAACTCCAGTGTCTACCAAAAGAGCTAGGTGGCTTGCCAGGTCTGACAGAACTCCTCCTCGATGAAACTTCAATACGAGAATTTCCTGATTGGTGGGCTTCAGAGAAACAGAAAAATCCCTTCTTTCATGATTCCCAATCAGTTAAAGCATCAGGTTCAATCAATTATCCAACTTCTTTGTCAAATCTTTCTTTAACAAAAACACCTATAACTCATCTACCAGACTCCATTGGCGCATTAACAAGTCTCAACTGCTTGAATTTGGCGGGATGTCGGTACATAAGCAGACTTCCGTATTCCATTGGAAAATTGTGGTCATTGACTGAGTTGATTCTATTTGAGACAGGAATCAGAGAGTTACCTGACTTTATGGAAAGTCTAGAGAATCTAAAAGTGCTTTTAGTAATGGAATGTCATGAGTCAGTAGATTTATCAGCCTTGCCTAAACTTCCAATAAGCTTGACCTTTCTGGCAATCGTGTCATCGTCCTTGGTAACTATTCCTGATCTTTCGAACCTGATCAACTTGAAAGTGCTGATGTTGTTTATAAGACCGCCTAACATCTCTAGTCCATCTGAGTTGGAGCAAAATCCCATGCCTTGGTGGCTTGGGAGGTTATCCAAACTAGAAACCTTGGTATTGTGTATCCCACACATCACTGAACTATCTCCTGAGCTAGGTGCCCTTTCTCACTTGAAGCTTCTTTGCCTAGTATACTGCAACAGTCTCCAATGGATTCCACGGATCTCCTCGAGTGTCTTGAAGCTTCATATCGTGAGGTGCCATTCACTGACCACACTTGATATTTCAAATTTGAAGAACCTAACCGAGCTTTATATTCTACATACACCAATAGAGGATCTTTTCGGGCAAGAACTACTAGACGATATTCTAGAGTGGAAGATAGACAAAAATGAAAAACGATATGGTGCTGGAGAATTTTTGTAAGACGTTGCTCAACGAGCTCAGCTTCACATCTGTGGAGGCACTAAGCTACTTGGAGGTGTTGTAGGATGAGGATTTTTATCTTCGGCATTTGAAGATCCTTCGAAGATTCTTCAGTGAAAATTGCGAGTGCTGTTTATGTTAATTTCTTTGCTACTTTTGTCTGGGGAAACAATTTAAGGACATTTCTTTGTTGTTGGATTAATGAAATAAAATGATGTGACAGAGGTGAAAGGGACAACTACGTAATACTTGCAGTAATGCATATCGGGTACAGAAGCATCAATGGCACATATTGTCGTTGATGAGGCTAAAATATAGCTAGAGTGTCAAAATTTGACAAAAGAAAATACCTTGGTATCAAAATATTCAAAAGGTACACTTAAGTGTCAAAATCGGAGAAAAATGGAACACTTAAGTATTAATGGCAAAAAAATCCGGCAAAATTATTGACGTGATATTTTTTCGGTGAGAGAATTGCAAAACGACATTTTGCAAGCTGATGTGGCTAAGTAGGCTCAAAACAATGTTGTTTTGGGCATTGGCATGACTAGACTTAACCCAAAAATGACATTGTTTTACATTGGATTTGATTTTTAATAAAAAAATTAATTAGAATTAATTAAAAACTTATTTAATATTAAAAAAAATAATGAAGCAGCACAAGTGAGGGGGTCCCTCGCTTGTGACCACCGTCCCATCATTGATGGGGCGACATTGATGATTAGCTAAGGTCGTTGACACCTGGGTAAGGGCTGACGACCCTCACTGACTGAAAGTGAGAGTCGACAGGCCCTTGCCAGAAGTTGGGAGAGGGCAACAACTAGATCTGGGTAAGGGTTGCTAGCCCTCACCCAAGTGTCGGCGATCCTCGCTAGCCATCGTCATTGGCCCATCAGTAAGGGGGCGGTGGCCATAGGCGGGGGAACCCACTCCAACCTATCTTGCCCTCTATTTTTTTTTTTTTAAGTTTTTAATTGAAGTTAATTAATTTATATATTAAAATCGAATTTAGGCCAAAACAACATTGCTTTGGCCGAGTCTAAGCTAACTTAACTTTTCATCAAGCTATGTCGGCGATTTATATTATTAAAAAATATCACATAGGATTTCCAGGACTAATCGCCAGACTTAACACTAAGTATATATTTAAGTATACATTTTAAAAGTTTTGGCACTGAAGTGTTCACTTATGTCAAGTTTTGACACTTGCGCTTTACTTTGGCCGTCATCGATGATGTCATTGATGCTTTGGATAGGGAACTCGAATTTAATGAAATTGTATTCTCATCCACCGGGTTGTCTTCCTTTTCTTTTCTTTTCTTTTTTGTGTTTTTTTTATTTGGATAAAATTTTAAGATTAGCAGGATCAAATCCACCTTGCCGAAGCTACTAATGAGCCTAAACTGCCTGGCAAATCGTAGCACACTATTCCAAGTCTTTTTAGTAAAAACTTCCACCGACATATTGTTTTGGTATCAATTAACCATTTGCCTCGTAAACGCATGATTTTGTGGATGTAACCACTCCGTTAATAATGATCTTTTTTTCTTCTTATTGATATGTCATAAAGAATATTATTTTTCAAAAAAAGTAAAACAAATTTCGCCTTAAACTTGCACGCAAGAGTACTATAACAGGTGCATGTGGCGGGTTGAGTACTAGCTCTTAGTATGTTGATTGAAAAGCAATAGATTGACTATGCATGAGTATTAATAAAAACTAGACCTAGCATGTTAAGAAAAAGCTTGTGATCCCTAAGAGAAAATATTTTAATTTACATTTTAAGGGGCTTGATAATTATTTAATGTTTACAATTACTTTTAGTATTTACATCAAGCAAATTGAAAAATAAGAAATAAAGTCACATAACTATAAATGAGCTATATCTAAATTGGTAGATCTGGCTTTAATATATTATATTAAGATTTTTACAGCGATATTTTTATTAAATAGTGCATGCAACTTTTAATTCGATCTTGTTCATACGAAGTATGGGATGGATCCATCCTTCTGAACGGTTTTGTCATGCTTTAGAAGTGCAGAGACAGAAATCTTCCAAAGAATAAAACCAAACAACGGTACTTTGCATCTATCAAATTGAATGGCGATTGCTCCAATTGATTAAACTTTTGGAAAACAACGTAATATGTATTTTTTATCTTGTGAACTCCCTCAACTGGAGGCTTACGAGATGATGGAGCCGTAGAACGCCATAAAAACAAGAAAGAAAAGCCACTAATGAAAAGAGAGTGAGAAATCGTTGTTAGGACTTTGGAGCTCATAAATTATTTAAATTGAGTGCGCAAGTCATTTCAAAAGCTTAAGTTATTGGACATCAATGTGGTATGTAAATATAATTGAACTCCGTCGTCTAGATGTTAGGCTGCACAAGAAAACAAGAATTGAGCAAACACAGTAGCTTTTTCCTCTTGTACCAAGATTTCGTTTCTATTAGGGTGTCAAATGGGTTGGTCGAATTGGGTTAAAAATGGTCCGACTTACATCGATCCATTTAACCCGTTTTGAACCATTTTCATGCAATGTAAATTTGATGACCCATACTTTACCCGACCCATATCCAACCCATACTCGACCCATATTACCAATACATATTAATATTTAACTTAATTTAAGAAAATCTACTATCACTTATTTAGTCAACTTTAAACTTTTCACATATAAATTATTTGAATAGAAATTTCACATCAAATTTATAAAGTAAATTAAATAATAAAAATTAGTAAATAAAAACATGTGGATACCTCTAAATTGAAATAGTTTGAGAAAAATAATGTTTTTTGAAAAAATCGATTTTTTAATTATTTTTAAAGAATTGAATATATTATATTATAGTATATTCTTTTTTATTCTTTTTCTTTTTCTTTTTTATTCTTTTCTCTTTTCTTTCTTCTTCCTTCTTCTTCCCCATTTTCCTCTGCTGGTGCTGCCCAACGGCGACTGGCCAAGATGTAGGCCAGCGAACCCGAACTCGACCAAAGCTGGCGAACTCGAGGCTCAGTCGAGATCACTGGCAATGGTCAAGCTCAGGCTTGCCTGGATCTGGCAAACCACAAGCTCTATTGTGGCCATCAAGTTCAGGGCTCGCCTACCCAAATCCAAGCAAGTCGCAGCTCGGCCAAAGCCGGTGACCTCATGACTCGCCTATCCAGATCTAGGCCGAGCTCCGACCGGCGAGCTTAGGGCTCGCTAGCTCAAGCTTTGTTGCAGCTCGTTTGCCCAAATCTAGGCTAAGCTCTAGCCGGCGACGGCAAGCTTGAGATTAGCGATGGTGACGACGGCGTGATGGCGGGATCAGCAACAGAGGTCGAGAACACATAAAGGAGGGGGATGGAAGGAGAGAGACGATGAGTCTACTTAATAACTCACTCAATCATATTTAACTTTCACTTAACTCATATTTGACCTATATTTAATTTTTATTTGATCTATATTTGACCCATTTAACTAAAAGTGGGTCATAATATGGGTCTATGACTCATATTGACAACGCTAGTTTCTATTGCACCTCATTTGATCTGTTTAGGCTGCACAACGTAATAGTTTAAGGTTTGCCCCATATTCCCAAGCCTTAATTGAACTCAACGTAATTTTCTTTTCTTCACTTCTTCGTCCAGTTTGTCGATTCCTCATGCTCGTTGTCCGAGTTCGTGGAGTCCGCTACTTCTTTGCCGAATGCTTCTGTTCTCCATCCGAGCGTCCTTCTTCTTCATCAAGCCTCATTGGGCAGCTGGTTTCGAGACTCTTGGCACAATTGAGGAGCTCTTTCGACATGTGCTATTACAGGGAGTCTGAGAAAGCGACAACACAAGGAAGGAGGAGGGCTTGCCGTTGTCAGCGAGTTGGGCGATCAGTCTGAAGACAGTTTTGAGGATGCTAAAACCGTAAGCATTTGAGAAATCTCATATTTTTCAATTTTGCCATGCTTGCATGCTGCATGATGTGCTAGAGCTTGACAAGATCCTGCAACTTTTTATGCCCTGTCCTGATCATTGACTTCTGTAGAGAGTTTATGCATTGTTTTTTTTCTTGTCGGTGCCCATCTCACGGAAGAGAAGGCTTTGGTTTACCATCATCCAGATAAACTTTCTGTGTGAGGCGTCAGCTCCCTTCTTCTCTCTTCGCTCTTATTGATTATCTTAAAGTAGAGTATTAATTTGTGTTAATTTGATCTCATTAACGGATAAATGATATTAGAAGTGGAAATAGAGGTTATTGAGCAGAGCCAGCCGTTGTTACCTATTGCTGCAATATTAGAGAAATAAGTCGAAGTTTTGGATACTTATTGGAAGTTTCCAGAGTATTTATACTTGAAAATTCTATATAGCAATATTTCATATCAGACTTCATTGTAATTCTTCTAGCGGACATGCGTGATAGTTAAGGCTCTGCTGTTTATTTCTAGGCAGGCATGAAGGATGTAAACACGGCTTTCTTAATCCAGTTTTCAGCTTGAATTGTAGTGGACAGACGATCTCAGCTTGGTAACTGCTGCTGCTTTTGACAGATGATACCGTATCTTCCATTGTTTTGGACAGCATGTAAGGCGAAATGTTCTGCTTGTTTCCCTTCTGTTTTTTTTTTTTACCAGTCTGGTATTGGTAAATTGAGCTGGAATATCATTACATGCTCATGCCAATAAGCGGTCCTCGCGTTGGCATTTAAATCCAACGGCGCTACCTTATTATCTCTTTGAACTAAATCCTGCAATTTGGCTTTTTCTTGATGCTGTTGCCCTATTACTTTTGCAAATCATTTCTTCAATCGGCATTTCTCTGGAAAAAGTCAAACAAAGCCATTGGTTGTTCACTTAGGGTGCGTTTGGCTTAGCTTTGCAAATAAGCTTTAAGTATAATGCAAATGCTGAAAGTCAAAGCTACTTAGGGAAATGCAAATTGTGTTTGGTAAAATTTCTTTGTAAACGAATTTTGAGTTAAATGTGTGTTTGACGAAAAAAATTTTGCAATGGGTTTTGGATATGCATATATATTGAAACTGAACCAAATCCTTTGCTGGAAGGTCACCGGTGCCAAATCTGGCTTGCCAACAGCTGGAGCCCTTCGCCCGTCTAGTGAAGGGTTTTCTACTTTTTTTTTTAATAAAATAAATTAACCTAGGACAAAATAGGAAATATGAAGAATTGGTGAGGCTAGTTTTGGAAGGAAAAAATAAATTTTAACATTTGGCCAAATGCTAAAATCCCAAAGTTAGTCCCCAGTAGTATTGGGCCTTTGGGCTTTCAGCATTGCCAACACTGGCTTTCAGTTGAAAGTTCATTCTAAATTGTTGCTAAATGGTCTGGCATTTCTCCAAGAGGTTTTGAAGGCCGAAAGCCTTTTGGAAATACTGAACCAAATGCACTCTTAAAGTTTTAGAGGGTACATCGATGATCATGCTTCTGTCTATTATCATGTTCATCATGCACCTACTTTACTTTTTTTGCAGGTTAGCATATTGCAATTATAATCGTCTTGGAAGCGGCACAGAGAGCTTTTTGGTACCTCACCAATTACCTAGGTTGCCTTTGGAATTTCAATGCTGTAAATCTAGTACTTCGAATCTCGATTCTTTATTGACCACGTTTGTAAGGCAACGCCATTGAGTCTATCATTTGGTCTCTAGTGTTTGCAGTAACTGCATTAAATAAATAAATATATATGTATATGTGCGCGCGCGCATGCATGTGTGGACAAGTTCTGTAAATTCAAAAATTTTGAGATACAACGATCCATGCTTGGCTATTGTTTTGGAAATGATCTTCTCAAGTTCAGTGACTAAACATATTTTCTTTGGCAATAGTTATTTGAGAATTGATTGAGGTCATTTTGTTCTTTTACCTGAAACCTTGAAGTAAAATTCCCCGAAAGGCCTCAGTTTTTTACAATCTTGTTTTGCCTCCTTGAATGTCATTATTGACCATTTAATGATTTAGGACTTTGCGAACACGCATTCACCACTGAGCATCCAAAAGATATGGCTGCTCAATTTCTGAGTTCTGTCAAGATGCCTAAATGTTCTTCAGAAAAATGTCTTCGATGCTTTCTTGGATGCTGTGTGTTGCGATCTGCACTCTTCTACTTCAGGCAACACGGGAGTCCGAGGAAGGAATTACCTTCATTTTCATGTGACGCTCCAATATATGTGCCTCAGAACCAAAACGGCACAAGATTCGCCGGCGCTACTTCTAGTTTCTGTAATGACCTTTCCCCCGAATTGTTACTAATTGCCGGTATTGATTCAGAGTAAAAGAGAGATGTTATGAAAACAAGAAGCCAAAAAGTTTGCAACATATTCATCGGCTTATGTGAACTGGTCAGGTTTGACAACAAACGTAACACAACTGAAGTACGTCAATCATATCCTCAAATTGTGTGTTAACCGCATGAAATAGTTGCATGGTCCAATCTAGTGTCAAGGGTAATGTCTAAAGCTTAAGTAAACTGCGAAAGTGTATCCAAAATCTCCATAACTAGAATCAAGAACATATACATGATCAATTAAAGAGATTTGCACACCTGATTTGGAATCCATCGTTCTTGATGTGGAATAGTGATGCTCTAAACTCAAGTGTTTCTCCACTATTGTCTTCTATATCACTGGCTCAAAGAGATTGTCCTCCACCCTTAGCGTTCAGTAAATGCTCCTTATGTGAGGATAATTGTGTATTCTAGGGTTAGAAGAGAGACTTGAGCATCACTCATAAAGTTTTTAGCTAGGTCATTTCATCATAGGCCGGACTTAACTCAGTCCCATATTAGATTAATTAAGAAACTTTGTATCACTCTTTATTAGATCAATTCTGTGAAACGGTAAATTATAATATCAATTAATATAGCTTGCATCAGAAAAACTCTTATAGCTTCGCCCCTGATTGAGAGTTTCAAGTGACCGAACGCTAGAATGTAACTCATACACTTGAACAGGCCTCGATATCCATTGATGTATATATGATGCAGAGAATAAACAATTGAACTCTACGCAGGCCACTGCACCGTCAACGTCGACTCTAATGAAAAGAGTGATCAATTGACCCAAATGTTTGCAGAAGAAATAAGGAATTACCGCCCTGCACTAGATCAAGATGGCCACTCTCCCTGCTCTCGGTGGTTGGTGGTGGCCCTTGACGATTCCCCGTGGGCCCCCTTCTTTGTCCAGAGTCTATGCCGAGTATTGTTGCATATTCATCGTTGGGTTGGAATTTACATGACGTGAACTCTGGATTAATTCATTCGAATTATTATTTGCTTTGACCTGTCTAATATTAGGGGTGTGCAACCGGACCGGGTTTATCCGGAACCCGGACCGAACCACCCGAAAAACAGGGTTGGGAACCGGTTCTCGATTAAACCGGTCCGGGTACAGGTTCCAGTTTTTGGGAACCGGTTGAAACCGGTCCGGGAACAGGGTCCAAGCAAAAACCCACCCAGAACCGGACCGGTTTTGGAACCGATTTTTACCCTGTTAAAAAAAAAATCGTCTTTCTATATAATGCTTTTGAGTCTTTTTGTCTTCGAAGAAATGTTAAAAAAAGAAAGAGTTTCTTTGAATCAAGTTAAGAGAGAATTGTTTTGAAAGAATTGTTAAAAAGAATTGTTCTTATGAATTATTTTTCTTTTTTAATGATCTCACTTTCAACTATTACTATGGTCGCAAGACAAATGCTACTAATTATTGTAGCACTAATTCTCAGTCCAACTTAAGAAAGATGTCCTCTTAATAAGAGCTTCGTCGTATACATATAAGTAAGCACATTAGGTCATATTAGAAGTATTTGTGGGAATGTGACTAATATTAGATCCATATTTGTTGTTAATGCTTATGCATTCTTAGGATTTTTGCTTTGTCTTATAATGTTAGAAGAATTACGTTGTTGTTTTTTCGCTAATTAATGTAAAATTCAAAGTCGTATAGAATATTGAACGGTTGCAAAACAGGATCCAAAGAAAACAGGGTTGACCCTGTTTCCGGACCAGAAAAACAGGGTTGGGTCCAAAACAGGGTCTAATAAAAACAGAGTAGGGTACATGGTCCAAAAATGAGGAACCGGTTATAACAGGGTCGGGTACAGGGTCCAGGTCTGAACCCTACCCACCTTGGACCCGATCACCCCTATCTAATATTGAGCCTCATGATTTTGTCATTTAGTCTATGGACAGTCACTTTTCCAAGTAGTCACCCATTCGATTCCAAAGCAAAACTTGTAATTATCTCAAAAAGTATCTTGTTGAGTTAATTTCAGCTTTCACATATATATCTTAAAATCACTCTATCAGGAGCTGCTCATTGGCCAAACCCTCTATCCTTGACAACCACTCATCGCTCTTGTCAAATTGTTGTTACAAATAATGCCCAGCTATGCGATCCACTATTGAAACGTTAGAGGTGTGGCGGCGATGTTGATTTGTTGGAATGAAATTTTGAAGTGGAAACGCTCACAACTCGCGCAGAGAGGAGAAGGAGGTAGATGGAATTTTTGTTTTTAACTAAAATTTCACCCTTAATGAAAACAATTACAACACTCCCCTATATAGACTTATTACATGACATTTACTTTTCTTAAAAATACATATAGCATTTTGGGAAAATAAATCTTCTAGAAACTCAAAAAACAATCACCATATCTCATCATATCTCATCATACCTTACAATATCTCACAAAATCTCAAAAAGCAATCATTCTTCCTAAAAATACAAACAAACCCATTAGAAACAACGCAACAATCATGAATTTTCTTTAATGTAGGTACCAAACAGCCGTTGGCATCAATTTTGGGATCTTAGTGTCGAAGGTATTGCATTGACAGCTCGATAGTCTCGGTGCCGCAGTTTTTGGCACCGATGAATTTGATTTAATTTCTTAACATCCACAACCCCTAAAGTGCTCCTCTTCCTCTTCCGATCTTCCTTGCTTGTACACCGTTCATTTTAGTATGGAGCAATGAAAGATTCATCTTCGTTTCCTTGGATACTACACACTCTTAGCAATGCTTCATCAGAAGTGGATGTAGGCAAGGAAGAGGAAAATGCAACTTGATGGCGGCCGACGTAAGAAAAAGTAGAACTTGTGAGGCCCCATGCATGTCTACGTGCGCTACGTCACCATCCACTCCCCATGATTCTGTATTTTCAATTACAATTATTATACTCTTTTGTTACAAATTGTCCAAGGAATTGTTCTGTCCCTTCGCCATGCTGTGAGATTGCCATTTAGCCCGTGCATGATTATCTCATTGTTTATCTAGGGATAAATGGAAAGAAGCGCCATTTAGTGGGTTCTGATCTGGAGATATGTCGTGCATCCACGACCTGCTTTTTCTCTTCGAATTTTGCCATGGAGTCCATGCTATGAAACCTGAATTCAATGCGTTCCAGGACTCCATAGTTATTAACTATAGCAGCTGCTTTTGTCATGCTGTTGGTGCGCTCGAGAATGTTTCTCGAAACTGATTTGAGCACACGAAGTTCCTTAGACAAAAGCATCGATTAAGTTTTCAGAAAACTTTTGGACTCAAAATTAACTCCCCCTTCTTTAATGTCGTGGATGTTGACATAAATTCCTAGTATTGTCCTAAAGGACAAAATAATCTCATGCTCCTAGAAATCGCACTCTTAGAAATAGCGGTTAAATTCTCCAAGGCCAAAAATTTCCTTCAATGCAAGATCACAAAAGTCTAGATCCAATCCTATGTGCACCCCAATGGCCTAAAGGTTACTTAACCATGTGAAATATCGGAAATACTCAACTTTTGCAGAAACCAACTTATTTTTTCATACCCAAATCATAAGTTGGCACTATCAAGGGTTGGGCAACCCCTTGACAGTCCAGCATCTCCGAGCACTTGTGGCTCGGGAACAGCCCAACTTGGTTTTCCTTATAGAAACCAAGAACAAATCAAAGGTGATTATGCGTATTGCTAAACGTCTTCAGCTTAGACACACCAAGATTATGGATCCGATTGGTATGGCGGGAGGATTAGCTATAATGTGGAATGATGAAGTTATAATGGATGTGGAGTACCTCTTAGCAGAATGGATGGGGGTGACTTGTAGGGATCGCGGTAACGACACCTTAATGAGGATTTCCTTTCTCCATGCGCCAACAAATTTCCAAGACAGACAAACATTATGGCACTCTTTGAGGTACTATAACCATCCTAATAACTTTCCGTGGTTATGTATAGGCAATTTCAACGAAATACTGTTCCATTGGGAAAAAGCTGGTAAACGAGAGGCAGATCGCCATAGGATGGTGGCCTTTAGGGAATTTGTGGATTCTTGTGCACTTTTAGACATTGAAAGTAAAGGTCGTGCATACACATGGTCAAACAAAAGGGCGGGGGATCAGCTAGTTAAGAAAAGGTTAGACAGGGCATTATGTAATTTTGAATGGAGGACTGCATTTCCGAATGCTAAGGTTTATGCTCTTCCAGCGATTGGGTCTGATCATAGCCTAATTCTTCTGTCACTGTATCCTCCGAGTTTCAGATAGCAGAAACCCTTTAAATTTGAGGCATTTTGGCTAGATAAGCCAGAGTGTTCAGATATGGTCAGGAAGGCTAGGGAAAAGGTTGTTGATGATTCAAGGGATATAATAGGGAAGATAAACAAGGTGGAAAAGGAGCTAGTCAATTGGAGCAGAAAGAACTTTAAGAATGCGAGTCGTCAAATAGATTTCTTGAAAAGAAACTGACTGCACTAACAAATGCTGCTGTCGAGACATCTAAGGGAGAGGAATACACACGGATAGTAGAGCAAATTGATGCTTTATGGAGGCAAGAAGAAATGTTTTGGAGTATGAAGTCTAGAGTGAATTGGCTGAAATGGGAGGATCGAAATACTAAATATTTCCACGCTACAACTATACAGCGATGGCAAAGAAACAGGATTTCTCTTCTAAGGACTGACGACCAGAACTGGACTCAAGACCCTTTTGTACTAAAGTAGCATATCCTAAAATTCTATAAGTCCTTATACTCATTGGTTGGGACTAGGAATTACGGTCCAATATTGGAACAATGTCCTCAGATCGTCACAGGGGACATGAATACATCATTAGTAGGGCCAATAACCATGGAAGAAGTTTGTATAGTAGTTTTTCAGATGGGACCTACTAAGGCACTGGGGCTGGATGGACTAAATGGACTTTTCTATCAGAGCAACTGGTCTGTAATACAAAAAAACATATTCAAAATGGTGGCCTCTTTCTTCGAACATAACACTTTTAACCCTGCAATGAATTGTACCCAGCTCACCCTCATTCCAAAAGTCACCAATCTAGAACATATATCCTAGTATAGACTTATCAGTTTATGCAATTTTAACTATAAAGTCATTACTAAAGTTATGGTGAATAGACTGAAACCCTGGCTTCCACATATTATTCATCCTGAACAAAGTGCTTTCATCGAAGGTAGGCAAATTCAAGACAACATTTTCATTGTGCAAGAAATCCTACACCACCTACGAATTAGGAAAAGGAAAAGAAAGTTCCAAGCTGTACTGAAGTTAGACATGCAAAAAGCTTACGACCGGGTGGAATGGGACTTTCTTTGTGATTATATGTTGCAAATAGGCTTCTATGATAAATGGGTTTCCCTAATCAAATGGTGTATTTCTTCAGCTTCCTTCAGTATTATAGTTAATGGAGATAAAACGGAGACATTCTAGCCATCACACGGTATAAGACAAGGTGATCCTTTATCCCCTTACCTTTTTATCATCATGGCAAATGCATTATCTTCTATGATGTCTAAAGTTGTGCAAGAAGGAACTATTAAAGGGATTAAGCTGAACCCTCATTGCCCTACTCTTTCACACCTGTTGTTCGCGGATGATGCCATTTTTTTCCTAGATGGCACTCTCAAGGAAGCTTAGAACCTCTCTAATATCCTCAACCAGTATTGCTATGCATCAGGTCAGGCTATAAATCTCAACAAATCTAGAATATTTTTCGGGAAAAGCTGTCCACAGGGGTTAAAAGTTAATCTTGCAACAAAGCTACGTGTGCCTATTATGGAGAAGACGGGGAAATATCTAGGGATACCTTCAGACTGGGGAAATACAAAAAATGACATGTTTTCATTTGTGCTAGCACGGGTGGATTGGAAACTAGAGGGTTGGAAAGAAAAATTGATTTCAAAAGCAGGAAAAGAGGTGTTACTAAAAACCAGCCATCCAAGCACTTCCTCAATACGCTATGTCCATGTTTAAAATTCCTATCTCCATTTGTAGAGCTATAGAAAAGAAAATTTCAGAATTCTGGTGGAAACATAATATGAATCGCAGAGGTATTCATTGGAAACAATGGGAATTACTAAAGGAGAGGAAAGATCAAGGTGGACTCGGTTTGAGAGACTTGAGTGACTTTAATAGAGCTCTATTGGGGAAACAGGCATGGAGGCTGAGTCAATCAACAGAGGCACTTTGGAGCAGATTATTCAAAGGACTCTATTTTTTTGGTGAAAGTCTATGGAGTGCTAAGCGCGGAACTAGAGCGCCCTGGGGATGGTAGAGTATTCTTCTAGGGAGGGATGCTATTGAACCGGAAATAAAATGGGAAGTGGGGAACGGAAGAAGCATAAGAATTAGAGAAGATCGATGGCTAGTCTCGGGGAAAATAGAAGGCTCGGCTAATCAAAATGAACCAGTATTGGTAGCTGACTTCATAGATCAGGAAATAGGGGAATGGAGGGCTGATTTGCTGGAAGGTACATTCGGAGGTAACTTATTACAATAAATCTTAGCAACGCCTCTAAGCTACAACCTTCGACCCGATAGACTACTATGGATTGTAAACAAATCAGGTTCATATCCAGTTAAAAGTGGCTACAATCACCTACGTTCTTAGAACAAAAATAACACAGCCAGCATCATCATCTTATCAGACCCCAAAAAATCTTTGGGTTAGAATCTGGAAACTACATATTCCCCCTAAAATTCGGTTCTTTCTATGGAACACATGTCACGACGCTCTTCTTACAAAAGTAAACCTCCACAGACCTAAAATAGTTCCAGAACAAACCTGCCCATTGTGCGGAAGTGCCTCGGAATCAACCAAACATATCTTCCTCTTATGCGCCTGGACCGGGACAATCGGGGCAAAATCAAGAATTAAATTGGACACTACCCCAACCACAATCTCACGGATGGATAAGAAGGTACACGAGTTTCTTACCTTGGATAGCCTTGCCTCGGAAAAAGCCCTGTTTGCAAGTCTTCTGTGGTTGATCTGGAAATACAGAAACAAATTTGTTTTTGAAGGTCAGAAACCGGATTCTGACCAAATGGTGAGAGAAGTGTCCCTCTTGAACCAGCTTTTTCAGAAATGGAATCAGAGAACACATAGCAGAAACTCACCTTCGACAAGAACGTGGCTTCCACCGGCCTCGGGCTCTCTGAAAATCAACATAGATGCCGCATGGAAGGGGTCTACGCAGGAGGGCTCCGTTGCCGAGATCTACAAAAACAATGAAAGCGGTCTGATTGATGGGTTTGCAAGACCCGTTTTTGCTCCCTCTGCACTTGTAGCCGAAACCCTAACCATCAGAACAGCTTTGTCGTGGATAAGGAAGAGAAGAACAGAAGGTAGATCTGGAACTCTTACTTCTGTTCTGCACGTGGAAGTCAGTTCAGATAATCTCTCAGTTGTTCAGTGCATTATGGGCCTTGAAGAGTCAACGTGGGCTTCGCAGTCAATCATCTTGGATTGCCAAATTTTGATGGGCCAGCTATCGGGAGTCAAATTGCTGCATGAGCCCAGGAGCGCGAACCATGCTACAGATTGGGTGGCTAAGGCCCACCTACAAGGTGACCTGAATTTGACTTGAATTTCTCGCCCCCCACCATTACTCTCGTCCATTTTATGTGCTGAGTTTGGGCTTGGATGTAATCAAACTTTACATTAGTAATGAAAAGCTTTTATGACAAAAAAAAAATTATTTTTTCATACCTCCACCCGCGGTGGTCGCGTGATTTCGCTCCTTCACCCCCATCATTGGGGGAGGGGTTCGAATCCCTATGTCCGCATTCCGCGCGACTCACCTGCGACCGGGTCTATGGAGGGGGCTCGTTTCGCCCTGGGTTTACCATTTTTGGCTGTCGACCATGCGGGGGTTCCTGGGTTATAAAAAAAATGAAAAATAACTTATTTTTTCAGAAAATAGATGAAAACTATTTTTTGTTTTTGGTCATGCAACTCTATTTTCTTCCATAATCTTATCAAACCCTTCATGGTATGCATTCTCTTTCTCTCCGGTATAAATCAAATCTTCTATAAGAAACGTACACATTTTGTTTAAAAAAATGGGTTACGCTTGCCCTAAAACATCTGCTCTCTTTCTCTACGGTATATGTTTCTTTTACCGGACTAAAGAATTAGAATTATCTTTAAAAAAAAAAAAAAACGAATCCGTTGAACAAATTTGGCCAGGTCCAAGCTGGGCCAGATGGAACGAAAACCATTGGTACAAAGGCATGTGCTCGCCCCTACAGGAAGCTACCTCATGCCAGTGAAACGAGTGAGGTTCAAGATTTTATAATGCACGTCCGGTCCACCATTGCTCTTTCTCATCCTTCTGGTTCTGTACTGCAAAAATGCCAAATGAACTTCTTTCCTTTTCTTTCTTTTCTTTTTTTCAATTTTGTGTGAAGTCAACTTTGGCCGCCAGTGATTATACAATGATAGCATTTGTTCCCACGAAAGGGTCTCCATTAAAAAAAAATTAATATTATGGAACTTTCGCGATACAACCATTCGATCAACCCATTGATTTTAGGAATTTAGATTTTTTTAAGGATTGCGGGAGAAACCATGTCAGATCAATGGGAATTTAGAGTGGGAACGTATAATAGAAACCGTTTGGGAGGCTCTTACGTTCCGCTGCAAGTGTCAACGCCACGCAAATGGCACAACATGGCCTTGCAAGTCAGCGGCCTTAGAAGTCGTCTGGGATTTGAAGAAGTGGGGACGAAAAGAAAGTTGAATAATATAAATTGAGAAGAAGACAGCTGTTGTCTATGCAGTGCAGTGGTTGATCTTTTAAGTGAAACTCTGTCCTTGCTTGCACTGATCATTGGTGAATGTAAAATAGCTTTCTTCTTGCTCCAAAGACACTTTTCCTACTAGTGATATCGTTGACCAGGAGGGAGAGAGCAAAAAGACGACCTGGAGCTAACGAGGCTGAAGAGCTGAAGAGATAAAAAGCTGTCTCATGCTGCCATAGCAGAGCATAGTGTGACCGGATCATACTCTGGCTCTCTTTTTTTTCTGGTTATTATGTCAGGAACTCTTAGTAATCTGTGGCGAAGATTGGGTAACAGGAGGAGTAGAACAGTTGGAGCGGATAATCCACCGCCCAGGCTGCAGGATACAGAAATTCAGGGTGAGAAGCCGACACGTCCAGCAAACAAGCTGGTCTTCTTGGGCACTTCGGAGAAGGAGTTTGACTTGGAGTACTTGTTAAGGGCCAGTGCTGAGGTTTTAGGGAAAGGGACCTTCGGGACATCTTACAAGGTGGTCCTGGAGGACGGGAGGACGGTGTGCGTGAAGAGGCTGAGGGATGTGACCTTACCCGCTGCTGAATTCAGGAAGACAATGAACGCATTGGGGTTGATGCAACACGAGAATCTACTCCCCCTGAAGGCTTACTATTACAGTGGAGACGAGAAGCTTCTGTTGTTTGATTATGTGCCCCTGAAAAGCCTGTATGGACTTTTACATGGAGGCATAGGGTCGCAAAAGACCCCGCTAAGCTGGGAAATCAGGCACAGCATTGTTCTCGGAGCCGCTCGGGCCATAGAGTACTTGCATTCTCAGGGTCCCCATGTCTTTCATGGAAAACTCAAGTCAACCAATGTCCTCCTCACAGCATCTTATGATCCTTTAGTTTCTGATTACGGCCTGACCCACATCCAGACTCCTCCCAAGGGCACATCAAAGGCCACTGACCCTCAAAAGGACGATGTCTATAGCTTTGGGGTGTTGCTTGTGGAGATTCTAACTGGGAAAATGCCTGATAGGGCTGATCTTGCAAATTTGGTCAAGTCCACCTCTGTAAAACACTGGGCTGCTGATAATTTCGATCATGTACCGAGAGATTACCAGAATTTCCAGGATGAGTTAATGGGACTGTTGCAGATGGCGATGGCTTGTGTATCCAACTTTCCTCAGGAGCGCCCTTCGATGTCTATAGTACGGAGGATGATTGAGGACCGGCAGTCACAGCAACTGCCCGACCAGATCATCAAAGAGAAGAATGATTTGTCTGAATGGACAAGGTGAGTCGATTTCCTATAAACTGCCAACGTTTACAGCTGGGATTGTCTAGGTTTTTTCGTGACAACATTACCAGCATAAAGCTATTTGACCTTTTACTATGCACATTTGCTGCAATGAACAACGACAGCAAGTAGCTCCCATTCCCCTAAGCAAATTATTGGTTTACAGACTTACAATGTCTCCTAGTCTACATAGATAATATACTCCAGCATAAAGTATGTGTCATGAAAAATGAAGTAACATGGACTTTTGGTTTTACATGAGTGCAATTCTTTTGTGTCAAGATGCTTGATGTGAGGCATATCGATTTATCCTGGTGCACTATGGCTTCACTCTGGATATTCTCTTACAGGAATCTGCCCAATGGAGGGGTGTTGGAAGTTTCAGACAGAGTCTATGGTAAGCTTTAACATATTCAGCATCGGTGTGCAAACAATAAATTATATTGTCAGATTCCAGGATTCTATGTATGTTCGTTTATTTTAGTGATTGGGATCAATAACAGCCTCTTCTCTTATTTTCTAAGATTTTCCTCTTTAGGAGAACTGTAATACTTCAGTAATATGGGAATTAGTGGAAAATTAGTGTAACAATTGGGAATGAATAAGGGACATGATATGTTAAAAGATCAGTGAAGCTTGTGTACTGTAGCTTTTGTTTTTTTCTTTTTATTTCCCAATTTGGTCATAAACTGGACCGTAGGCTTATGAAACAAATACAGACTAAAACTTCTAGGAATGATGACTTTGGGAATAAGGACACTATAATAATTATAATTTTCGCACGATGCTCACTAGAGTCACTTGAGTATTTTTTTATCACTTGTGTGTCATGACTTCTAAGAACATTCAATTGAGTGTTATAACTTTCAATTGATTAATTGAGTGCCATAACTTTTAAAAAACATTCATCAAAGTGTTGGATCTGACATTGCATAGTACTTGTAGTAAATGTTTTTAAAAAGTTATGGCACTGAGCGATTGATTGAAAAGTTATATGGCACTCAAATGATTGTTGAAAATATTATAGCACTCAAGTGAGCATCGCACAAATATTATAGCAAATTGAAAAATAAATTATAGTGCTCGAGGAAGTGTGGTATAAAATTCATGGCACTTATGATATCCTTTTCTTGACAAATCTGTTACTTTGCGAACAAAGCATAAACTCTGTGTAGGAGTTAGTTGGACTGTGTTGCATTTTGTCAACCAAATCTTATCAAAAAGTTTCTCAGACCAAGCATTGACTCTCACAGAAGCATGTCATTGCTTTTCATATTACAGCTGATTGCGAGTTCATTTCATGGCCTTGTGACTTATCTGGTAAGACATGATGTAGGATAGACTAGATTACAGGAATTGCTTAGACAATCCCAATCAGCTCCTCAGCTTAAAGGAAATACTTGTCTCGGTCCTCATTTAATATGGTAGCCCTGCTTTAACCTTTGAGCATATCCATGCTCATGCAAACCAACTGGCAGCAACTGCATAAGCTCGGTAGCTTTTGAAGGTGCACCATACCTTTTCTTTGAAAGGCTGGAAAGCCTAGGAGTAGAAGTAAACCTTCGATGGAGCTACTTAGCTACAAGCACTTAGGGTAATTGCTTCCTTGTTAATCCCAAAGGCTCTTGCGGGTGCTACTATCTAGTTATAAATGCATATTATACCATTCCCAAATGAACTTGTCGTGAAAGGTCATAGGCATTCTATAAGTCTATTATCTGCAGAAGATTCGCATGAGGTGCTTATCCTTCAAGGTCAGGGGACCATTTCATTAGTTGATTCATCACTTCTCTGGAAATATTGATCACGCAATGAAAATGCGAACCTGTGTTTCCTACTTTGTGAGAACCTTTCCTAGTCACTCTTTTCTGAAAGTTTATGAGCTTATTTCTTCGGTTTAGTTTCTAAACAACTCTTGACAGCGTAGCAAGTCATCATAGGCTATTTGGAAGCTATCTTGCAAGAGTACTTCATTTTACCTCAAGAATTAAATTTATTTCGTAGTCTATCAAGTTTATACTTAACCCAAAGGACATACTAGATGATAGATGTCTCCTGTTAGCTTCATCTATATTTGTACGGAAATCTTATGCACATAAAGATTTACATATGTGGATGTGGATGCAGTGTTTGAACACTGTCTTACCACGGATTGGTCCTTTTCTGGCCAAATTACCACGGACTGGTTGAAGGATGACAAATATGAGTTTTACATGAGAGGCATGGTTGCAGAACTCCAAAACCAATTTCCTGCTGCCTCTTTCATGGTGCTCAATTTTGGAGAGCAAGAAAACCATAGCCAAATGGCTAAAGTGTTGTCTGAACATGACATAACCGTCATGGAACTACCTCATAATTATGGAGGTTGCCCTATACCGAGAGTGGAGATTATCAACAACTTCTTGAGATCTGCTGATGAATGGTTGTCATCTGATACGAAAAAGAGCATGATCTTGATGCATTGTGAACGGGGTGCATGGCCAGTTTTAGCGTTCATATTGGCTTCTCTTTTGTTATATTGGAAGAAGCAGGATGAGGAGCAGAAAATACTTGACATGATTTACAAGAAAGCACCTCATGAACTCTTGCGGCTAACATCGACATTGAATCCGTTGCCTTCCCAGCTGAGATACCTCCGCTATGTTTCCACACAGAACGCAGGTTCTGATTGGCCTCCACCAGATAAAGCACTTGTGATAAAAAATGTTCAACTAAGTTTAGTTCCTCATTTGGATGCTGAAGGGGGATGTCGTCCGATTGTTAAGGTAATAGGACGGGACCCCTTAATGGTTGCTGATCAAACTCCCAAAGTTCTGTTCTCAACACCCAGAAGGAGTGAATATGTGAAACATTACAAACAGGTAATTCTGATTTTGTTGGCAATTTGTAATCTAAAATTGTTTATGAAACGTTATTATATATGTTTGCCAAGTATGACTTCATTGGCTCTCCCGTGTATTTGTTGGCTTCTGGTACCAAACTTTTTCACCTTAGATGTTTTTAAACCTTGTTGGATCTGTAGATAGGAGCCGCACGTAATCACAATTATCTTAGCGTTTTGAATGTCTTAGTAACGGAGTTCTCACATTGTTAATCTGTTAAAATGTTAAATCAAGTTGCAAAAGATCATTGTTGCACTGTTTTACATATCACATTCCGTAAAAATGGCAAGTATGCCACATTTGAAAATTTTCGTAAGTTCTTTGCAAGATAATGCATTTGTTCTAATTTTTAGATTTATAGTCAAATGTAACTTTAGAATATGACTATAGTGTGATGACTAGAGAGTCTCATTTTGAGTCTGTAAACATCATTCATGCTTATGTCCTATCTGGTCAGAAGGATGAGTTAAAATTTTGTTATATTTTCTTTTTTAGAAGCTACATTCTTTTGTTTTGCTTTCCTGGCAATGGAGTTTTGCTTCATAGTACTGACTACCTCTATGAGGAATAAAAGAAAATGAGAAGATAAACATTCCCTCGTAAGCACCAATTTCATCTCACATGCCTCATCCATCAATCCATTTTGATCTGTGAGTTCGCCCATGCATCATGAATGCTTAAGCAAAAATGTAAATATCATGCTCGTTCAATGTTTAATTGTTCACATATTTAAGTGCAGGCAGATGGTGAAAAGGTTAAATTGGACATCCATTGTAATGTTCAAGGCGATGTTGTGCTTGAGTGTGTGAGTTTGGATGCTGATCTTGAGCATGGAGAATCAATGTTTCGGGCAATGTTTAATACTGCATTCATATCAGATAGTGTTCTGAAGCTTGATTTTGAGAGTATGGATGTCCCGTGGGATCGAGAGGGTCAATATCCTAAGGAATTTATGGCAGAGGTACTGGTTAGACATCAAAATAATCATCTATTGTTTGACACGTTTTTTATCCACGAAAGCAATTTATGATTCTTATCCGTGTATGAGCAGATTGTCTTCTCGCAAGTGGATGGTGCTACTTCGCTTGTAAGGGCTGATTTCTCCAGTGATAAGGAGGAAAAGGAGAACCAAATAAAGAAAAGCATGAAAAAGATTGAATCCGAGGAACTGCCTGCTGCAGGGCGAGCTGTCCACTCTATTACACTATCTTCTGATCCCAATATAAGTCCGGAAGAGAATGAAGTTCCAGAACTGCTAGCACAGTCCATCATTGAGTTTACATCGACTTTGTCACCAATGCCACCTCCTCTGTCAGAAAGTTCGGTTCATTTGGCTCCTGAGGGAACTTTCGGAAGTTTTGAATTAGCCACAAAATCACCCTACACTTCACCAATTATTGAGTTGGATCAACAATATGGCATGACTGTGGAAGGGAATGGTCGGTCATTTTCACTGTCCGATCTCACAGGTTCATTTTCTTCTTCCTCTGTACAATCCCAAACATTCTTATTGGCTTCATATCACTGTGATTTATAACTGTAAGGAAATTTCTATCGAACGAAATAAATTTCCTTGAGTTGCCTCGCCTTCTGCAATTGCCCAAATTCTTTTTATCCATTATTGTTTAATATTTTCACAAAAACAGGTGAAAACGCAGAATCTGTAAGGGGGGAAGAAATAGTAGTTGTGACAGAAACAAACATGGAGGTAACTTCTGTTGGTGACTCCACATCCTCATCGACCATCAGTAATGGCACTGTGGAAGCAACTGCTGCGGGTGTCTCCAACTCAAGGCAATTCCCTGATACGATGCTACCAAAACAGGAAAAACTATACCAACAGGACAACTCACCATCATCAACCTACATGTCATCTGGATATGACTACGATGTTTTCCTGAGTTTTAGGGGACCAGATACTCGCTCAGGCATTACGAATTCCCTTTATACCAGGTTGTTAGGTGCTAGAATCCACACATTTAAGGATGATGAAGAGCTCCGAGTTGGAGAGGAGTTTGCTCCTGAGTTGCTCAAAGCTATCAGGCAATCAAAAATTGCAATTCCTATCTTTTCCAAGGGCTATGCCTCTAGTAAATGGTGTCTTAATGAGTTGGTCCAAATGGTGGAGTGTAGTGAAACAAGGAGACAGAGGATTATGCCCATTTTTTATGATGTTACTCCGGCAGAGGTGCGTCATCAAATTGGGTCTTATGAAGAAGCATTTCTTTTGCATAAGGAGAAATTTGGTGCGAACATTAGTAAGTGGAAAGCTGCCCTCAACCACGTTGCCAACCTAAACGGATGGGACAATTTGAAGAACAATAGGTATGTCATTTTTTGGGTTGTCATTTTGGCGTAGTGTTTTCATAACATTACTTTGTTCTTCTAATGATGTTTTCCCTTTCCCTTCCATAATATTAGAGGTGAAGGAGAACTGGTAGACGAGATTGTCCAAACGGTTATAGCTGAGTTGAAAACGGCTTATCTTCTGGTCACGGACTACTTGGTTGGAGTTGAAAATCATGTGATGGAAATCAATACAATGATGTGCGGTGATACGGAGGATATAAGAATTCTTGGAATTCATGGTATGGGGGGAGTAGGAAAAACTACTCTTGCCAAAATCATCTACAACCAGATGTCCCATCATTTTGAAGCTTCCTGCTTCCTTTCTAACATCAGCGGAACTTCAGAGGTAAAGGGGATCGAAGGTTTGCAGAATCAACTAATCTCTGACATTCTTAAAAGAAAGTGGTCAAGTATTAGCAATGTCGAGGAAGGAATTAAGATAATAAAAGAAAGGTTATGCGGAAAAAAGGTTCTTCTGCTACTTGATGATCTTGATCAAATGACTCATTGGGATGCATTGATAGGAAAACCTGTATGGTTCGGTTTAGGAAGTAAGATTATCATAACTAGTAGAAACAGAGATATTGTCGATGTTCCTGAGGTTTTTTATTCATATGAGCTTATGAGCATGAACTTCAATCAATCTCTTCAACTTTTTTGCAAACATGCTTTTGGAGGAGATTACCCTTCGGATGACTATGTCGCTTTCTCCACAGAAGTGGTCAAAAGTACGGGAGGCCTCCCTCTTGCTCTTGAGGCTATAGGTAAACTACTTCCACGCAGAAGCAAAGATATTTGGGATGTGATACTGAAGAAGCTGAAACAAGTTCCTCTCAATGAAGTAAAAAGAAAGTTGAAAATAAGTTACGATGCCTTGGATGATTGGCAAAAGCATATCTTTCTTGATATAGCTTGTCTTTTCACTGGGTTTGATCAAAGGATAGTGCTCCACTCATGGAAAGATTCCAATCTTTTCCCCGAGGAAGGTCTGGAGGTCCTTCGGAAAATGTCTTTGATAAAAATTGATGAAGACAATAAGCTATGGATGCATAATCAGCTAAGATGTCTAGGTAGAGATATTGTTCGTCAAGAATGTGATAAGGAACGAGAAAAACAGACCCGATTGTGGAACCACGAGGAAGGTTTGGACATGGTAATGGAAACGAAGGTAAATTTTGCATTCCAATTATTTTGTTCACATGAAACTGACAAATTTTAAGCCCTTTCACTGTGATTGTTTGCTCATCAACATTTAAGGGAAGGTCTTTCTTATCTCATGATTACTGTTATAACTTGTTTTCGGTTATAGTAATGCCAAAAAAAAAAAAATGTTTGAAAGGACGATTATAATATACTTGCCCTTTTGTTTCGCTGTTACAGGGAACAAAAAAAATTGAAGCTCTTTGCCGAAAGTTTGACCCTGAGTTGCTATACTATTTTGCAAACGAAGAAGTTGAGAGGCTGTCTAATCTAAGATGCCCCGAATTGAGGGTTTACCAGGATAACTGGCCTTTAAATGATTTCCCAGCCAATCTACAAAACAAGGCACTTATGCTTTCCAAGTTAAGTTGGCTTTCGTGGCATCATTATCCCCTGGAAGTCAAGATCACCAATTTTTCCATGAAGAACATAGTCATTCTGTACTTGGGGCATTGCCCTAGTCTAATTGACGTTCAAAGTATTGAAGGCTTGGCGAGTCTCAGAATTTTGAAGCTCATAGAAGTTCCGCTATTGGAGAGATTACCTGATCTATCAAACTTGAAGAAGTTCAGTGAACTGCATTTGGGGCACTGCCATAATCTAATTGACTTGCAAAGCATTGAAGGCTTGGGGAATCTCACAACTTTGAAGCTCATAGAAATTCCGCTACTGAAAGGATTACCTGATTTATCAAACTTGAAGAAGCTCACTCAACTTCACTTGCGGTACTGTCATGGTCTAACTGAAATAAAAAGTTTTGAGGGTTTGGAGAATTTAGTGATGTTAAAACTAGGTGAACTTCCTCTACTTCAGAGATTGCCTAATTTATCAAACTTGAAGAAGTTGGCACAACTTGACCTCCGACAGTGTCATAATCTTGTGAAGATTCAAGGAAGATTAGAGTCATTGGAAGACCTGTGCATACAAGGATGTAGATCTTTAGATGAGGTGGTTGATCCAGCTTCGAGCTTCAAGAAACTAAAATCTTTGCGAATACATGACTGCAAGAAGTTACACCTTGACAAGATATGGGTCTCGAAATTCGAAATATCTGATAGAGTATATGGAAATTCGAAATGTTTGTTATTGAGTAAGATAGGCATTTGTGTTTGTCTGCTAGGTAAACAGTTTTTTTTGCCATCCCTTCCATAATGAAATAAACACACATAATGTACACATTGTATCTAAATAAGAGTTGATCAGGTCATCCTCTTGTTATTACAACATGAATGGAATTGGATTTTCTACCAATACAACTCTTAATTTTGTCCAAAACGAGAGTTGATTAGGTAATCCTCTCGTCATGAATTAATTGGATTTTTTCTGAGTTCAATATATTAACATCAACTTCTCTTGTCAAAATGTCAATACTCATTGTGCACGCTCGATATTAATTTTTCTGAAAAGCCATTACACTTGATAAATCTGAACAACATCTTGAGAGGTCGAGCCAATTGTTGTCCCAATGCTTAGGGTCATGGGCCAACGGATTCTTGGTTGTGGAATAGCATGTGTAGTACCAAGTGAGTCAAAAGCACCAGGCCAGGCTTCCTTCAATAGTTGTTCTTAATAACATTATGGCAAATAAAATCCTAGTATTGTATTGTGTCACATCTAGTTTAACTTGGGCAAGTGAAACATATGGAACACTTTAGCACAACAACTAGAGCGACGTTAGCTCTTGACCAAATTATGCACAAAAAGCCAACCCCTTCTTCAGGGCTCTACAAAGTTATAATCATTCTATCTTAGAGCTAATAACACAAATGCCATGATGCCACTCATGCAAACCAGTTGTATCATTCCTTCTATAACACTTTCTCTTCACCCTAACACCACAAACCTCCACTTAGAAGGTTACAAGAGTATGGAAGAACTCGGTCCATGACATTAGTGAGTAGGTTATGTAAGAGTTTTTCTATTGTGGGTAACATTAATTGATATTGCAATGTACTATTTTATAGAATTGGTCTAATAAGTTAAGACATAAAGATTTTAATTAGTCTAATATGGGGTTGGCTTGTGTGGGCCAAATAAAACCTAGCCTATGATGAGAGAGTTTGTGGCTCAAAACTCTATAAATAGTGTTCAAGGCTATCATTTAACGATGATGCACAAATAACCTCACATAAGGAGCAATTACTAAACAAAATTCATGAGGGACAATCTCATTGAACCAATGATTCAAAGAGCAGTAGTGGAAAAGCATTTGAGTTTTGGATTGTTTATATTCCACGTCAAGAAAAATGGATTCTAAATCAAGAGCGCAATCACTTTTTCTTCATTACTATATTTTAGCAGTTGGCTATGGATCTTGGGGTGCCATTTTCGCGACTATCAAGTTGATCATTTCAATGTCTCCATTTGGAAGACTCATTGATCTTCCTTAACTAACGACATGACTCATATTATAAGTACACTCTCTAGTTGCATTTTTGCTATATTACGAGTGAGGACAATTTCAATAGTCATTAAGCACCTGGTTCATCTATATAATTAGCATCTAATCAACCTAGCTACACTTGCTAATCAAAATTAAGACTTCATATTGTTAATTTTTGTCATAGCTTCGCTTACCCAAAAAATCAGTTAAATGGTTATGTGTTTGGACTCATTGAGAGAAATATAACAGAATACGTTTAGCATATCCAATAGAATGCATCAACACACCACATTAGTTTTATAATTTCCTGGCATTTTGGTGATTTTTTTATATTTTAAATATTTTTTTGTCTAGCAAATATTACTATTCCAAAGCATATTTACGGTCAGAAGTATAGCACAAGTGCTAAAACTTGGCACAGAAAGACACTTAAGTACTGAAAGTTATGAAAAGTATATTTAAATGCCATCGTTTTTAAAAATTGAAATATTTAAGTGTCTAGGTCGGCGAAGGGTACCAGAAATATGATGAGACATTTTTAATAATTAAAATTGTCTATGTGGCTCACCGAAAAGCTTAGTCAGCAAAGAGGAGTCAAAATGACACCATTTTGGCATTGACATGGTTTTTAATATAAATATTAATTAAATTACATTAAAAAATAAACTTAATAATTATTTTTTAAAAAAAGAAAAGAGGGAGAAGAGGGCTGGACAAAGGCTGCACAGCCCTTGTCGCCACCGCCCTACCCTCATCGAGAAGGGCTAGTGACGGTGGGGCGAGGATCGGCCGGGATTGTTGGGGGCAGTAGCGGTAATGGCAATGCAACCCTCGTTGAGCCCTCTTCTCCCTCTTTTTTAAAAATAATTAATCAATTTAGTTTTTAATAAAACTATTAATATTTATATTAAACCACATCAGTATCAAAACAACATTGTTTTGATTTTTTTAGCTATGTCAATGCCAAAGATGATGCATTCTTGGGCTAATATAGTAATGTCAGAACAAAAAACAACGTTGTTTTAGGCTCAACTTGCTGGAAAATGCCACATTAGAAATTTGGCTAAAATTTCTCACGTTAGTATTTAAATGATCAATTTTTCTTCGATTTTGACACTTAAGTGTATATTTCATAACTTTTTGACACTTAAGTATGCCCCATATCAAGTTTTGGCACTTGGAGTGTCTGACTCTCTATTTTCATAGCAACAAGAAGTTCAAAATATTGCTTACATTACATTTTAAGATACATCCTTTAGAATCTTTATTGTAACATCAAAATATTACACACTTCTTTTAATTTAATACAAAATTTTCTCATTATCACGTTAAATTATGGAGCCATCAAGATTTCACTAGTTTAATATTAATGTTGGGAAAATTACTCAAAAATAACTAAACTTATTTTACAAATACCGATTTAATTCTAAACTTTTCAATTTGGTCAATGTAGTTTTAAACCTTTTGACAAATTTTCAATATAGTCCATTGGACTAATTTCGGTTGAAAATTACTGATATTGTGATATACATTACACTAGCCACACTACCACACCATGCAAAACAACGTTGTTTTGATAAATTTTATAAATGTTTTTCTTCTCTTTTTACTGTTCATTGTCTCCCGGCATTGTAGTCTCAACGCGAAACATTGACTGCTCTTCTTCTTCGTCACTTCATCTCCCCCGCACCCTCCTCTGACTGCCGTCAAGCTGGACGACGTTGAGCTCCTCCCCAGGCACTAATTTCGAGCCCAAGATCAGGGTTTGATTTCAGTCTTCTTTTTGAACTTTGTTTGGTTTCACTTAACTTGGATCAACCATGGGGTTTCGCGTACTTCAAAAAATTAAAAAAGTCAGATTTGGGCGTTCAAGCCGGGAGTGGTCAGTTTCCAGTTTCTGAAAATAGGGATCCGACTGGATTGATTGGTATGGCGGTCAATTCTAGGCCAATAGAACTGGTCACTTCATAGGTTGTACGCCAAGCCTATGAAGTGTTGCAATCGACCAAACAGAATGGACCCTTCTCCGTACTGCATTCGCCACGTGGCTATCTAACACGAACTAGAAATAAAACACATCAGTGGCACTGCTAGGCAATCACCAGCTTAATTTCCACCACGACCAAACCAATGTACCACAGAAGATATAGAGGCTGCACCAAATCGGGAGAGACAAACTGTGTGAACTGCGAGTTCGCTAATCGCATCCAACTGCATAGATTTGCATAATAACAAGCACAAATGCTAGACACAGATGCAACAAAAAATTTAGAGCAAATTGGAAAGGAAAAGCTCCAAAACAAACTTGAACAAAGTATTACCTCTGATGAGATGCAAAAAACAGAGCATGAGAGGAGGCGAGAGTTGAGAAGAGATTGTGAGAGTGAAAGGGTCGTATGAGAGTCAAGTGAGAGCTGAGAGAGATGCGACTCACTGACTCAGTCAAGAGAGGGAAAGGTTGAAAGAGCAAGGCGTGAGAGGCGAGAGAAAAGGACTAGGCTAGAGCCTTGTGAAAGAAGGAGAATAGGTTTTAGGTTGCTGTTCTTTAAGAATTTAAAAAAACAAAAATTATAGTCAATCTGATCGAATTACTTTGGTTCTCATGCTAGAATCGAGAATTAGACCAACGTCCCCTAGAACCACCCAGCTGGTTGGTTCAGTCCATTTCAAACGATTCCTAATTCTATCAGTCCATCTTACTCACTCTTAATTTGAGCTCCATGCTTTGGCATTCCTCAAGCAGCCAAATCTTAAGGTTAAGCCCGTTGTTGAGATGGAGCTCCAGCCATATAGATCTAGAGGTAACCCATCATTGGGCGTGGCAAGGCTGAAGTTGAGCTATTGGGAGCAGGGCGTGGTGGCAGCGGTGGAGATGCCACAATGGCCGATGAAAAGTACTTGAGGAAGATGATGAACAGTAAAAAATAATAAAAGAAAAGAAAAAAGTACATGAGGGTACGTTTATTTCAATGAAGGTGCTTTTGGGGAATTAATTTTCTAGATTTTTGCCGAAAATGACTAATTAACCAAGAAAATCTTTGGTCAATGGAAATATTTATGCCTAAAATTAGGGAAGTAAATTATTAAATCTAAAAAGGTAAAAACACTTTTAAAATCACTCTTCTCAAGTTTTTTAATATTTTATTTTATTTTTCTTTTCTTTCTTATATTTGTTTCCATATTCCTTTGCTAGTCATTGAGCATTGACGACAGCCAACAACTTGCTATAGGTGCGAGTCGGTTACATTTGACCTCATGGGTGTTAGGCAAGGCTTGAACTTTCCAAATCCTAGCAAGGCTCGACCTTGTTGACTAGCACTTGTGGCTGGTCATTGAGATTTGGCAATTGGCGGAGGAAGAAGTTAAAAGAAAGAAAAGAAAAAATTGAAAAAATAAAATAAATTAAAACCAATCTCGGGAAATTGAAAAAATAAAATAAATTAAAACCAATCTCGGGTTTCCTGTAGGGCACTAGCCAATGAGCATTCTCGGTTCGTGGGGAGAAGGAAGCCAGCACTTTGTGCTGGAGTTGCTTCTGGGAAGCGGGCGCAGGAAGAGAGAAATAAAACAGCAAGTGGGAATTGGGCCTATTTTCATTAAAATGGCAGAAAGAGATGTGGGCTTGTTTTGGTTGGAGTTGGGCTGGGTGATTAAATTCAAAGTGGGCTCTTGACAGAGCCCGGTCCAACCGAGCTCAAGACAAGGGGTCCAGATTGGTGGGCCCTGATCACTCCGGGTCGGGCCCGACCCGGATGCTTTTTATAATATAATAATACTATTTTAATATTAAAGAAAAAAACCAAAAAATGATATATTTTCCCCAAAAAGATCACCAAAAATAATTTGCATTTTCCAAAAAAAGAAAAAAGCTAACAAAATATTTTCTCCACAAATGCATGGAAAATTAAAAGAAGAAAAAAACAAACCTCAGAATTTAAATAATATTAGGTACCGGAAGCACATTGTGATTAACTAGTGTAATCAAGTCCTTGATTTTAGATAAAATATTTCTCCCAATATTTTACTTGAATTTCTAATTGACCTACCTCAAATTGATTAGTGGTGATTCCTTCTTCTTTTTTTAATGAAATTAACTTGCATGTTTAAAAAACTCAAACTATAAGTCGTGAATTGGTAGGTTTGAAAGAGTCTGAGCTAAACTCCAAAGCATAACCAACATTAGCCTCCGGTACGTGAAAGGGAGGTCTTGACAAAGAGTTAATACATAGAACCAGAGATGGAATCCCATCTAGTCTCAAGTGCATGCTCATTTATTTGTTTTCATGATTTAATTGCAACCCTAGGGCAAAAGCATTTATGGGTTGATTTACACGTAGGAATTGATGATTCCATGTCCATCTTTAGATTCTTCAAGTTACTAGGACTTAGGGATTGCCATGATTTGATTCTCCTTTGCACGAGCATAACTGGAGAAAGATCGCATCAACATTACCACTTGGGTTTGTTCTATGCTACGCAGATTTGCCTTGATTGAATTATATTGATGATCTCTTTACACGTTGGCATTGAACCGGATTGGATTGATGATTCCCCTTGCATGCTTTTCATGTCCGGTTCCTCTAGGTGTCCTTAGTCACGACCCCTTTGTCAACTTGCATTAAATTTGATGTTATCTCGCGTGTTTCTTAATGTTAGATAACCCTTGCTTTGGTTTCTATGCATATCGGTTAGGATTTGCTTGGTTTGGAAGAATTTTTATCATCGGTTTTGCAGAGATTCATGGAAAGTGGGCCGAAGTCTCTGGCGTTGATCCTTGCTTGCGCTGTCAAAAAGATCAAACCTTTTACCGCTTTTCATGCACTGATATAGCTGCTAATTTGTATAGGTTAATGAGAAAAACATAAAAGATTGCATCTTTTATTGTTTTATTTAAGCATGTAGTGTACGGAATATCTTAAAGGCGTGATAGTTAATTTTGCATCTTAGATTATGAGGTTTTTTAATTGATAATGTTTATTTAGATTGATTAGTCTTTCGGCCTCCAAGGGTTGGTAAATTTAGGGAATTTCTAGGCTTTAATTTGGTTTTATAAGAGTAACTAAAGGATAAGACAAAAAAAATTAGGATTAAATCTAGTTTGCATGTATGGTTTGATAATTTATAAATAATTTAGACTCATCTAGGCATCTTCTTTTAAGACTAGTGCAAGATTATTTTTTATTTATAGTTCATGGGGGAGTCCTGTCTCAAGACTTTTTAATTATTACCAAATACAACTCGAGTTTTTTTTTTTATCTTCCTCGTTATATATTTACTTTAGTTGGTTGATCTTTATTATTGCTTTATTTAATTTTTAATTGCTTGAGCACTCAGCATGATCATCTATTTTACATGTTTAGAGGATTTAGGAGTGGAATTCAGCAGATGACATGCAAATCGTTTTCATAAAAAGAAATAGTAAAATAACATTTAAATTTGTCTAGCAAAATCAAAACCCTGAGTTCAGTAATCTCTAGTCTACAAGGGTAAAATGGTTCTTAACCAGCTCTACGTCAATGGTTCAAGTTGGATTTGATCGGGTTTGGTTTCCATGATAATTGACCCAATCGAAAAACATAATAGATATTTGTTTATTATGACTTGACACGACTTACATTGAAAATCCAAATCAATTTTCGAATTTATTCTTTTTTTTTTCGTTCCTTTTTCATTTTTATTGTGGCAGACATGAATCTAGCATCCGATTCAAATCATGGATGGCGTGTCTTGCAGATCACCAATTTGTAGAAATCATAAGGCCTAGATAGGAACACAACCAGTCGAGACTTAAGAAATATCATGACTGATGCTTGCTGCTTCTTTTCTCCGGAAGAAAAACGAAAAACTCTGGAAACACTTTCAAGAGTCAACTTTCTGGTCGGCAAGACCACTTAAACATCACGATGCACTCTTTCGAGGAGAACTTAAAATCATCCAAACTGATGATTTCTGCTGACAACCCTGCTGGTATTCAACAAAATACGGATCACCAAGACATAACAAGATACTGATCTAGTGGAAACTGAACCTATCAAACATCAAAGAGCCCTCCACACCAAGACATAAGTAACAAGGGAAAAAGGAGAGGTGCGTGACTTATTAATGTAGCAAACCAATCGACACTCGAAAACAACACAAAGAAACCATCCTCACTCACTACAGTAAACTTGAACTGGAACTCAGGACAGTCCATACTGAATTGAAGTTCCAAAGCATTCACAATTGTAATTTGCAAGTCTCCGAAGGCCTTCCTTCTAATCTACTTTAGATGTCATAAGCCTTGTCAAATCGTAGAATGAACCTCTGTCGACACTTTGCTCCTGCAATGCAGAAAAGCAACTTTGTTATGTCCCAACATGAAGGTTTTTAACTCCAAAGACACTAAGAGAAAGCCAGAAAGAATAGGTATGATGTCCCCATCAGGTGTAAGGTATTACACTTAGAGCAACCCAGAAAGAAATGATAGAACAATCATACTAAACTAGATGCTTTAGCGTTGCACAACCTAGATTCAATTCAGTTTTAACTATAATACTTGCAATAACCAATAACGTGGGCTGGCTTAATCATTAACTCATGGAGCAAGACAAGCAAAATCAATCACAGATAGTGAACATGAGAATAGGACAAACATCCAGTGGATAAAAATGATGGCACAATTCTGTCAAAGATGCTCTCGCTTCAGGCTACGCGGTCTCTTGACACACTTACCACAACCCTACAATAACTAATAACATTATCTGGGTTATCACAACCGCACGGATCAAGAAAAATAACTAAAATCAATCTTGGAGAATAGTCATAAAAACATAACAGACAATTAATATCCTCGCAAAAACCCAGTTTCAATTAGATTACCTATGATTCCAACAATTAACCAATAACACGTATTGGGTTATGCATAATCCCGTGGAACCAGAAACGCGACTAAAATGAATCTTACGAGCAATCGTTATAACAGAACAGAAATCAAAAGGAGCAATACACATTAAATGCGAAATTAAGAAAAGAAACGGAAAAGCAAGAAAAACCCACAAAAGCCAAGATCCGAAACCAACTTAGAAGACACCCGATTGCTGTGCAGCGAGATATAATTCCAACAGAACCTCAAAACAAGACTACACCAGAAACAAAAAGAAGGCGACCTGCCGATAAATACTTGGCAAAGACCCAAGTGTCATTCAATAGAATATAGAGATATATAAAGTAAAGGCTTCTTTGCATCTTGTTTTACACGGAATCCATCTAGTCCTGAAATGAGGAGCGGTTTGTCTTCTTTCAGCTGTATGCACGTAAACTCCACCGCGTCGAGTCTTTGGCCGTCATGTCAAGTAGACATGAGTAGATCAATCGGTGAAAAGGCAAAGACTTGAGTTGAAAAATAGACTTGATCAAACATGAAATTAAAGTGAAGAAAAATAAGAAGATGAAACTAATTAATGGCACGAACAGTGGCAACTAGAAGTTTACACTACAAATTGAAGATAGGAAACCTAATCTATATAGAATGAGGACCCTTACTTAAAGGTGAGATTGGTTCTGTAGACTTGGGAGTAGATTGAAGGTTGAGGATCATTTTCTAGACAACAAAAATTCGGGACTGAATTGGAGTTGGATTTAACATTCGAAGTTTTTTTAGGTAATTAGCCATACATAGTATGAAGTGCTCTCAATAAATAAATATGATGGCAAATGCCCTCCTTTAAGGACAAATAGAAACGTAAAGTTAAAAATTTTGGAAAAGCAAACAAACATTGGGAACGTAATTGTACCTTAATAAGCATGATTTTGGACCTTAACCAGTCGTCCCTTCACTCATAAGACATATCTTTTTATTTTCCCAAGAACTGAAAAATACCCTCTCTCAATTTCTCTAGTACGCCCCAACATATTTTTCGTGAGTCCGTGTTGTTCCAACATCTTTGACCTCAAATGCGCTTGCAAATCGTGCGCATAGTCCGCACTTATCTTCCATTCCAGCAGACTGTACAAAAGTTCGTGCCCAGAAAGATCCTCCAGAGGTGTAGCAAGGACATATAATTCCGATAGGTTCTTCAAATTTGAGATATCAAGTGTGGTAAGTGCTGGGCAATCTATGATGTGAAGCTTTGAGACACTCGAGGGAATTTGCGGAATGCATTGCAGAGCTTGGCAACCATGAAAATGAAGAGATCTCAAGTGAGGAAGCACACCTAGCTCGGGAGATAGTTTGGTCATGTGTGGGAGTGTCAGGGTCAAGACTTCTAGTTGGGATAACTTCCCAATCCACCAAGGCATGGGATCTTGCTGTTGCACTAGCTCAGATGGGCCAGAGATATCACGCACTCCCATGCACAATAATAGTTGTTTCAAATTGATAAGACTTGAAAGATCTGGCATTGTCATTAGCGATGGAGACGAGATTGCCAAAGAAGTCAAGCTTATGGGAAGTTTAGGTAACGCAGAGATGCCCCTTGACTCATAGCACCATGAAAGTTTTAATTCTGTCAGATTCTCCAAACTTTTCATTGAGTCAGGGAACTCTGTGATTCCTGTTTCCAATAGATCCAACTTAATTAATGATCGTAATTCCTTAATGGAGTGTGGAAGTATACCCATATTCGAGCACCAATTCAAAGATAAGCTTTCGAGATTTGTTAGCGCTCCAGTAGAGTTGGGTAGGTGAATAATTGGTGTCGCATCCAATGAGAGCTTCTTCAGATTCTTCATAACCCACCAACGTGGAATTTCTCGTATAGAAGTTCCATCAAGGAGAAGTTCTGCGAGAGCTGGCAATTCACCCAATTTTTGTGGTAGACAGCGGAGATCACTACAAAAGTTCAAGTTCAAGAAGACCAAGAACTTCAGTTGCCCGATCGATGAATGGATTTCAGCCAAACTTTCACATTTTTCAAGAATCAATCTCTCCAACTTCAAATATCCAGAGAAATCAGGAGTCTTGGTTAAGAGCTCACACCCTGAAAGGTTAAGAACTTTTAATTTATCTGCTTTCTGTAACATCAATAAGACAATTGTCAGTAAGTCTATTACTTCAAGAGAATGTAAACATTGATAACAATACTATTTCAAAGGTGGCATACCTTGATATGTTTCCACCCGTTCCAATCATGAGTAAGTTTACTTCTTGAAAAATCAAGAATGACTAAATTACTCAATGAAAAATTGCTTATTTGCAATGCCCTTAAAGGAAAATTATGCCAAGAGAACCATCTTAAATCTGGAAGGAGTTGCTTCTTGCTCAGATAAGAGTTCGCCAAAGACGTGATCATGGACTTTACTTCAGAAAGGAGTTCATCAGTGACATCTCGGCTATCCATATGAAGGAACCTTAGGTTTGGAAACGCTCCAAATCCTTCGAGAGTGAAACAATACTCTGATGAATCCTTAAACATTAGACGGAGGGCTTGGAGCTTTTCATTTTTCTGAATAAGAAAACAATAAAAATTAACGAACAAGAAGGCTACAATTAGCTAATTAAGAGAGAAAAAATCAAGCCCTTTCCTTAATTTGAGGCAAAGATAGTGTTTTAGATAATTGAGCGTACCTAAAGTTTCTTAAATTCGCTCTCATCATTCTTATGGACCAATATGGAGAGGATCGAGAATGAGTTCTGAAAGTTTTAATTTTCATAATTTAAAAAATGTTTTTTGAATAAGCGGAGTTTTAAAATGTAAATGCTGAATAATTGCAATTGTTTTCACTAGGTAGGATAGCCCCTAATTACGTAAAGTGATTTCTCGTGCAAAGAAGAAATTAGACCCAAGAGTTACCTTCTTGCTAAGTAGAGCGTCCAATGCATCTTTGTGATTCCATAGTCTACTATGCTTCTCTAATTGCTCACCACTTTCTTGAGAAACAATTTCTCTGCCGAGATCTTTCAATTGATTGTGCATCCACAATTTATTATCTTCTCCAATTTTAATCATTGACAGCAATTGAAGAACTTCAAGACCTTCTATTGGGCATAGACCACAATCTTTCCACATGTATGTTACTATACTCTTATCATATCCAACAAAAAGACAGGCTATGTCAAGAAATATATGCCTTTGATTGAGATCCAATGCTTCATAACTTATCATCAATTTACTTCAAGTTTTCTCGATGGGACCTTTTCTCCACTTCTCTAGGTAATCATCCCACATTTCTTTAGATTGTCCACATAATGATAAAGTCGAACCCATAACTTCAAGAAGCAATGGAAGACCTTGGGCAATCTCCACAATTTCTTGGGATTGTTTTAATTTTTCATATGGAGGGTGATCTCTTCTGAAAGCATGTTTGCTGAATAGCTGAAGGGATCTTTCAGAATCCATTACACCAATGTGATAAATCAATTTTACTTGGAATGCACGGAGAACCATTTCATTTCTTGTGGTTATAAGTATCAAGCTTCCAGGACCAAAGCAAACTTGCCCCCCCAAAAGTGTAGTTAGTTGACCCTCATCATCGATATCGTCAAGAAGAATAAGAATTTTCTTACTAGAAAATCTCTCTTTGATTGTCCTCATTCCCTCATCCTTGCTATCAATACTTGAACATGTTTGTTTTGAGAGATCTGAAATTAGTCGGTTCTGCAAATATACAATTCCTTTCGAGTTCAAAGTATCTCTAACATCAGGAAGAAAACAATAGTAACCAAAGTCTCGAGAAAGCTGGTTGTAGACTACTTTGGCAAGGGTCGTCTTTCCGATGCCACCCATACCATGGATTCCCATTATCTTTATGTCATCTATGGCAGTCTCTATAATCCCCCTAACTTCTTTCACTATGTGGTCAACACCAACCAAGAAGTCGCTAACCGCCAAATAAGCCTTCTTCAGCTCACTTAAAACTTTGGTAACGACCTCTTTAACTAGTTGTCCTTCGTGCCTAACAATATAAATGACAAGAAAGGGACCAAGGCAGTACAAAATAAGTTAGAATCGACAAGCTGAAATCTATGACATTAGGAATTGATAGCAGTCTATGGAAGCCACATGATGTAAGAAGAAGTGCAACCGCAAGTGGAACTTCTCACATTGCACACATCAGGAAAAATAAATTTATGGACATGCTACGAGGATGTTCAAACGTTGTGCAGAATTCAAAGGTTATGCAACCTTCAGAGTACATAAGGTGATCGCTATATCTTGCTAACAAGAAGACCATGCTAATATGATGCCACCGTTATTCTCTAGGAATACAACCGACGACAACAAGTAGTGCAATTAGCTTTCTATCATGTACTAGCTTTCATCTGCAAAAATCTTTGCCTAGTTTCATATAAACTATGGATGACATATTTTGATCACCGCCTAGGTTTAGGACTTTTTACTAGTGAAGCAAAAGAAAATTATGGATTTATTTCAATATGAGAAAAAATTACATCCATAATTGCACCATGTTAAATGTTCGTTAATTTTGCAAAAAATCTGTAATATTTGAGAATTGATATTTTTGTCACGTTCTCATTTTCGAAAAAGAAACCTCATCACCTTCTCATTGTCTATGGCTCTTGTTTGCATCAAACAAGGAGCACTATATTGCACATGACCGAACTAAGTCACTCTTGTCACATAATCCAAAATTTCTGCCTAATAAGTGAAAATAAATCGCACTCCTATCATATGTCTAAAACTAACGGACTGTCACCTTCTCATTTTCCTAAGAAGAAAAAAGGCTGATGATTTTTACGGGTATTTCTGATGTGTAAACAAGCTTCTCCTTGCTGATCAGAAAAAAATAAAAATAAGCAAGCTTCTCCTTCTCATAAAAGCCTTACGATTATCATATAGTACACGTCTCACGTGTCATGAACAATAAACAAGAGATCAAACTGGAACGTTGACACATAACGAAAACAAAGGGAACCAGCATAGCTACGATTTTTCCTAGTACAACTGAAAAGCATTTGTACTGGAATTTCATGGGCTCCTGTATTTTGGCATTCATCAAGGATGGAAGATAATTACGTACCTGTTAGCCACGTTCTCTATGTTCCACCCCTTTAACCCTCTGACCTCATTGAGAGCAGCTTTCCACTCGGGAATGATCTCCTCGTCCACCCGCTTCTTGTCTTCATGCAAACGAAAGGCCTCACCGTAACCTCCATTTTGGTATCGAACATCGGATGGTTCGACGTAGTAAAAAATGGGCATGATTATCTGTCCCTTCGATTTCTTACACTTCACCATTTGGGTCAACTCCTTGAGACACCATTTACTGGAAGCATAACTTTTAGAAAAGATGGGTATGGAGATCTTGGATTGTTCAATGGCTCTTAAGAGATCCGGGCCGATCTCTTCACCGATGCGGAGATCTTCGTCATGTCTGAATGTACGAACCCCTGCTTCTAAGAGACGGGTGTAGAGGTGATCGGTGATGCCCGTGTGGGTGTCGGGTCCTCGGAAGCTCAAGAACACTTCATAGTCACACCCTTCCATCGCAACCGGCCGGAGAGAAAATAATACACCAGAAGCGCACCAGTTCAGCAGAAGCTGATTTCTGCGCTCTATAAAGCCAAAAGTTTACTGGAAAGTAGAAACGTTGCTGCGAATTAAAACGGGCACGACCCATCATGATTTATATAGTGGATTTCAAGACGAAGTTTCTCTTATTCTCTTTTTTTCTTTTCGCTAAAAAAGACAAAATTTTCTCCAATCCTAAAGGAAGTTTCGGGGAACTTGACCTGTGTCTGGAAAAGCAGGGCACGTAGCCCAAGCTCTCTACTTTTTACTTTGCAAGCACATTCAACGGACGTCATATTTTCCCTTTTTTTATCCGACGGTTCATATCGTATGCGCGAGCCTTATGCACTTTTTTGGCAGCTTCATCACTGTCTGGAAAGGCTGAACCCATTCCCATTAGCAAGAAGCAGCCAGCAAATAGCCACTTGCAAAAAGCCGTCCAACCTGGCAAGCAAATCCCTTTTCTCGGAAATCAATGATATAGCCGCCAAAATAGTGAGCTTGGTTGTTATTAAATCGGATCGTGCGATAATAATTTGTGTGGCGCCACCAACCCTCTTTTTGACTTATTTTGAAAGTCATACAATAATGAATAAGTTCTATGTGATTTTACGGATTAACATCTGCATTTTTGAAAATTTTTATACATTGCATAAAATTAAGTAAAAATGGTAGAAAGTAGAAGGCACTTCGGATGTTTTATTTTTATTGATTGCGCACACTTATAATTACCTTTTGCTCGTTAGTGGTTAAGCTAAAATCAATTTAAGCTGCTTTCAAAATGTTTTTGAAAAAGAAAAATGTACCAAAAGAGGGTGTAATCTAGTGCAATCAAGTTAGTGAATCCATAACTTCTAGTTTGTAGTGTTACAATATTTTAGGGATATCATATATATTCTAGGATATTATAGAATTATCCTTTTTATATTCTTTAGGATTGTTTTCCTAAAATATCTTATAGATCAGGTTTCACTGTATCAATTTATTTTGGCCTTGAGCCTCGATACAATACACAGCTTTTCCTAAATCGTTTCTCTCTATCATGGTATTAGAGCTCATGCTCTGGGCTTTTGTTTCTCTGTTATGACGTATGTTGTCACTAAGCCTTTTAGCATTGCTGTATCACCGGCACTCGAGTTTACCACGGTTTGACATTGCTGTTTGAAGCTCAGGACTCTTTGCCATTGCGTTCTTGTGGTTTCTTCGATTTAACGACAGCATGTTCATCGTCTTGTTGATGGTGACCTCTCACACTTCACACTTCACCACCATGTGAAATTCGTCGTTATTTGTGCTCTTGAGTTTTGGTTGTTTTCTGTAATATTGGACTTTAATATGGATGATTTGGGTAACTGAATTGATTTCAAACTCGATGGCTCCAATTACGCTCTTTGGTGGCCATCGGCTATGGCTGCACTTGTTTATCGTGACTTATTTGAGCATGTTGAGGGTGTTCGCATCTGTCCTGCCCAACTCAGGGACGCTGAGCAATCCAAACTCACTTCTGAGGCGATTGCTAAGCGTGAATCCGACATTCAGACATGGACTGTTGCTGATCGAAGGGCTTGGGCCATTATATTCGGCTCTCTTGATCATGCCCTTCGCCCACAGTTTGCTCACATCACGAGTGCGAAGAATCCCTTGGATAAGCTCGCCATCATGTTTATTCAGACTGGCTCCATTCGAGTATACCAATTACAGCAGGAAATTGCTGTTGCTACTCAGGGCACTCGATCTATTCATGAGTTTTATAATTATTTGAAGTCGCTAGCGAGTCAGCTGGACGTTTTATCTCTCACTTTATGTTTCACATGTTGAAGTTCTACCATATGTCAGTCTTCTCGGTTGCAAACTCAGGATCACTTGCGACTTTATGATTTTCTTATGAAGCCCCAACCAGCTTTTGAGGGTTTACATAGTCAGATTCTTTATCAAAATCCCTTGATAGTGCTAGTACCAACACCTAGAGGGGGATGAATAGGTGTAAATAAAATTTTACGCTAAATCAATAAACATAAAGTGTGGATGTAATAGATGAAGAATTTAAGAATTAAAGTTAGTTTGAATGAGATAGACTTCTGTTATATGCAATAAAAATAAAAAGAGTAAGGAAAGAGAAGATTGCAAATGTCAGCTAATAGGTTGAAATCAACTATGTGATCCACAAATGATTACACATTCTTGAGTGCAAACACTTAGTGGTAAGATCTCTCACTAAGTCACTCTTCTGTCACTCTTCTTTTGAGATCACTCTATTTTTGCACTTTTTGAGACAATTCAATGAAAGATAGAATCGGACTTTGGAATTGCGCATTCTCATCTATCTTCTATTGATCGTATATTCTCCTTATATACCCTTCAAACCAAAACTAGTTGTTGGCCATCACATGAAGGATTATCTTCCATTTCTTTTCTTGGATAGACTTCATAAGGAAAGATTTCCTAGCCGTTGAAGACAGATTGAATTCCTTCAAATTTCGGTTGCCCATACAAGCAGAATCTAGGTTTCCATAAGTGTTCCATCCTTATTTTGGAAGTTGTCTCAATCGATTGATCAACAAAACCAATAAAAGTAAGTTAAGTGGAATTCATAGCCGTTATGGTCCTTGTTCTCATTTTAGATCTTGAGGTTCGTTCTGGACTCTTGACAGAATGAGATGCTGTGACTAGTTGAGACTTCTTCTGTAATCGATAAACTTTGCTAATTCTTTAAGCACATGAGTCTTCTTCCATAGTACACATAAGAAGTATCACTTGTTTAAGACTTTGAAAAGTTTTGTTAGTATTAAAACTAAGAGTTTTCTCAACAATCTCCTATTTTTTTATGGTGACAAAACTTTCCTGCAGATATTTCTCAGTTCTCGTAGAAAAATGTTAGGCAAAGTAGATATGCAATATATATGCATAGGCATAGCAAATGATATAATAAACCATGCAAATAATAAGCATTAAGCATAATAAGCAAATTATGCAAGATATATGCACAGGCATAGCATATGATCTAATAAACCATGCAAATAATAAGCATTAAGCATGGTTTGCAGTCGTGAAACCATGCCATGAAATCAAGATCTATTGTCACGATCAATGGCATCTTAGACTTTTGCAGTCGTGAAATGAATTTTGTTACCACTTATGACCTAGATTTCCTGCGAAATGAGACTCCTTTTTTCAATAATATGAGGTACAAAAACATCAGAAAAACTAGTCATACTCATCAAATGGGAACCATGACATGATGCTTTGCAAAAAAAAAAAAAAGAGAGAGTATTTTTATCGTTATTAAAGTTAGTGCACCACTTTACAAATTATCTTTTCTATAATAATTACTAAAAGACTTACCATAGAAAGAAGCTTTTTTTCCAATTGGTGAATTAGTTCCGTTGCCATGAAATTAATATTGATACAAAATTATCATTTGGGAAATGTAGTTGCCACTTTTAAAATGCATTTACAACAAAAATGGTTTGCCTTTGAATACACCGGGAGTAAAGATATGTTCCTGCTGAAAAATTAAACTTTGATCACAATTCAAAATAGAGTTAATATCACAAAAAAAAAAAAAAATCCCCAACTGATATAACCATATCACATTTACCCCAACATGATTTTTATGTCACAGAAATTTCAAAATAGTACGCCCATGCCACGCTATCCCAAACAAATTTTTGTCTCATAAAAGTTCCAAATCGATATACTCGTACCACATTTACTTTAAACTAGTATACCTGTGCTTAGAATTCTTCATGATACAAAAATTAATTTGGGATAATTGTGGCACAAATGTGTCAATTGAGGGTCAATTGTTTGTGGTATTAATACTTCAAAATGAATCATTTGGGAGGGAATGAGGCCTTTTTAATGTTTAGACAAGTCAACCCTCAAACGAAGTATTTCCTAATAAAAGAAAATTGTAATTTTAATCTGCGTTTTTACCACATTTAGCACAAATTTACCACTAAAGATTTCAGTTTTGCCACTCAAGACCCATTAATTGTGAGATGAATTATTTTACCATGAAAAGTTCAGAGACATCCCACAAATTAACTTGTATATTAAATGTGTCTAAATATGTCATAAACGGACTAATAAGGACCAACTCATACATAATATGTTAATTATCAAATGGGTTACCGGATATGGCACGTTTCCTGTATATTAAATGTGTTTAACAGTCTCAAAAACAGGTTTAAAAGGGCCAAACCCCGCATCAATTGTCTTTCATTCATTTATAAAACGGTTGATCCAGTTTATAACACGAACCCATATATTTATGTTTGATAAACAGGCACACGCTCTTTCGTTCCATAATTCCATAAATTGATGGGGTTTGTTTTTTTTTCTTGCTGAAACGACGCTTTGCGTTTGCTGAATATTTATGTTTGTCAATGACTAGTAATCAAGTTGATGTTTGTCATTTTCAATTCAACCAACTCCAAGATAGTTAGTTTATATTGACAATCACTAGGGGAAGTTGGTTCTTGATTTCACGGTCCGGTCATGTTCCCAAAATTCGGAACTAGGGATTAGATCGGTTGATCCTAGGACAAGAATGATCTCCTTTCGATTTCAGTCCACTAAACTGGTCACTTATTTTTCCCACTATTTTTTCATATTACTTTTTTTTCCTAGTACTTGGAACTAGACTAATATAGTGTTTTATTTATATTTTACTAATATTTTAAAAAAAAGTAAAATAAAAAAATTTAGTCGATTTGATTTAGTTTTCAGTCCAGTTCGATTCCTCGTTAGAATTGAGAACTGAATTATCCATATACCAATTTCATTTTTAGGAATCCGAACTTAACCAGCGCTTTCGAGAAAATACTTCCCGATTACTAACCCATCGATCTCAAGACGAAGGTTGACTCAACCGCAAATCTCGAGAAAACTTGAAGGCTTTGGGGAGCTTCAACTCTCTCGGGAAAGGCTGAAAACATGACTGTCAGGCGAGGCACATGCTCTTTCGTTTTATAATTGCATAAATTGCTGGGTTTTTGAGCTGAAACGTGGATTTGCGTTCGCTGAATATTAATGTTTGTTAATGACCAGTAATCAAGATGATGTTTGTCGAAGTCCATATCATTTTCAATTCCACCAACTCCAAGATAGTCAGTTTTCATCGACAATCACGTGATGATGTCTCTTCATACAAAAGGGAGAGTTTGCGAGGATAAAGAATGTAAATTTCTTTTTCCCCCTTTATTATTTTGAGTTCACTGTGAGTGAGGGCCATCATTTCCACCTAAAGTTTAGTGATTAGGGTGATCAGTTCCTGATTTCACAATTTGGTCTAGTTTCCAAAATTCGGAACCATGGATAGACCGGTTGGTCCTAGGGCCAGAATGGCCCACTTCCAGTTCCAATCCAATAAACTAGTTACTTTTTTTCATATTACTTTTTTCCTATTACTTGGAATAGGATAAATATAGTATTTTATTAGTATTTTGTTAATTTTTTAAAGAAAAATAAAATAAAAAATATTTTTAGTCGGTCTAGTTTGGTTTTTAGTCTAGTTCAATTCAACATTGGAATCAGAAACTAAATTGTCCAGATACCTATTCCACTTTTAAGAATGGGGAATCAGATCGACACTTTGAGAAAATACTTCCCGATTACCATCCCATCAACCTGAAGATGAAGGTTGACTCAACCGCAAATCTCGAGAAAATTTCTAGGCTCTAGGGAGCTTCACCTCTCTCGAGAAAGGCTAAAAGCGTGATTGTCAACACGGCACATGCTCTTTCGTTTTATAATTCCATAAATTGGTGCGTTTTTGTGCAGAAACGTCGATTTGCATTCATTGAATATTAATGTATCTTAATGACCAGTAATCAAGTTGATGTTTGTCAGAATTCCATATCATTTTCTATTCAACCAACTGCAAGATAGTCAGTTTTCATTGACAATCATGTGATGGAATCTCCTCATAAAAATGGGCGAGTCTACGAGGATAAAGAACGTAAATTTCTTTTTTTCCCCTTTAATATTTTCAATTCACTGTGAGTGAGGGCCATCATTTCCACCTAAAGCCCAATGATTGGGGTGATCAGTTCCCCATTTCACGGTCCGGTTTGGTTTCCAAAATTTGGAACCACGGACAACTGGTTGGTCCTAGGGCTAGAATGGTTCACTTCCAATTCCGATCCAATAAACTAGTTACTTATTTTACTCATTACTTTTTTTCATATTACTTTTTTCCTATTACTTGGAATAGGATAAATATAGTATTTTATTCACATTTTGTTAATTTTTTAAAGAAAAATAAAATAAAAATATTTTTAGTCAGTCTGGTTTGGTTTTTAGTCTAGTTCAATCCAACATTGGAATCAAAAACTAAATTGTCCAGATACTGATTCCACTTTTAAGAATGGGGAATCAGATCGACACTTTGAGAAAATACTTCCCGAGTACCATCCCATCAACTTGAAGATGAAGGTTGACTCAACCGCAAATCTCGAGAAAATTTATAGGCTCTAGGGAGCTTCACCTCTCTCGGGAAAGGCTAAAAGCATGATTGTCAACACGGCACATGCTCTTTCGTTTTATAATTCCATAAATTGGTGCGTTTTTGTGCAGAAACTTCGATTTGCATTCATTGAATATTAATGTTTATTAATGACCAGTAATCAAGTTGATGTTTGTCAGAATTCCATATCATTTTCTATTCAACCAACTGCAAGATAGTCAGTTTTCATTGACAATCATGTGATGGAATCTCCTCATACAAATGGGCGAGTCTACGAGGATAAAGAATGTAAATTTCCTTTTTCTTCTTTTAATATTTTGATTCGCTGTGAAGAATGTAAATTTCTTTTTTTCCCCTTTAATATTTTCAATTCACTGTGAGTGGGGGCCATCATTTCCACCTAAAGCCCAGTGATTGGGGTGATCGGTTCCCCATTTCACGGTCCGGTTTGGTTTCCAAAATTTGGAACCACGGACAAACTGCTTGGTCCTAGGGCTAGAATGGTCCACTTCCAGTTCCGATCCAATAAACTAGTTACTTATTTTACTCATTACTTTTTTTCATATTACTTTTCTCCTATTACTTGGAATAGGAAAAATATAGTGTTTTATTCATATTTTATTAATTTTTTAAAGAAAATTAAAATAAAAAATATTTTTAGTTGGTCTGGTTCAGTTTTTAGTCTAGCTCAATTCTCCATTTGAATCAGAAACTAAACTGTCCAAATACCGATTCCACTTTTAAGAATGGGGAATCAGATTGACACTTCGAGAAAATACTTCCCGATTACCATCCCATCGATCTCAAGATGAAGGTTGACTCAACCGCAAATCTCAAGAAAATTTGCAGGCTCTAGGGAGATTCACCTCTATTGGGAAAGGCTGAAAGCGTGATTGTCGGCACAACACATGCTCTTTCGTTTTATAATTCCATAAATTGGTGCGTTTTTGTGCTGAAATGTCGATTAGCGTTTGTTGAATATTAATGTTTGTCAATGACCAGTAATCAAGTTAATGTGTGTCAGAATTCCATATCATTTTCAATTCAATGAACTCATAGATAGTCAATTTTCATTGACAATCACGTGATGGCGTCTCCTCATACAAAAGGGCGAGTCTGCAAGGGTAAAGAATGTAAATTTCTTTTTCCCCCTTTAATATTTTTAGTTCTGTGAGTGAGGGCCATCATTTCCACCTAAAATGTAGTGATTGGGGTGATTGGTTCTCGATTTAATTGTCTGGTCTGGTTTCCAAAATTCGGAACTAGGGACAAACCGGTTGGTCCTAGGGCCGGAATGGTCCACTTCCAGTTCCGATCCAATAAACCAATTACTTATTTTGCTCATTACTTTTTTTCGTATTAGTTTTTTCCTATTACTTGGAATAAAAATAGTGTTCTATTCACATTTTATTAATTTTTGAAAGAAAAATAAAATAAAAAATATTTTATTTTTAAGAATGGGGAATCAAATCGACACTTCGAGAAAATACTTCCCAATTAACATCCCATCGATCTCAAGTTGAAGGTGACTAAACCGTAAATCTTGAGAAAATTTGCAGGCTCTAGGGAGCTTAACCTCTCTCAGGAAAGGCTGAAAGCGTGATTGTTGGCACGGCACACACTCTTTTGTTTTATAATTCCATAAATTGGTGCATTTTTGTGCTGAAATGTTGATTTTTGCGACATCCTGAATTTCAACCTATCTTGGAATATATGAAATAGTTATTTTATCAATGCGCTGTTAGTTATGTTTACTTTGAGCTGGCCCCTCATGAGTTAACTAACTAGTCAAAAAGGCAATTAAGGATTGATATGCATATGATCAGTAAATTCAATTAGGAATAGGCCACTCGACCAAAAGGATCAAAGAGGGATGATACCCACTGTTGCAGGCTAATTAGCCAATGGAAATAAATTGATTCGGCAAAAGTACGAAGTCAGATTGCGAGTGATTCTGCACGATTTTGATATTGACTATGAATGACGTTAAATCGATTTCCTTTTGGCTCTATACTTAGCATGGACAATTAACCTTTCATTATTACATGACAATTAATGATCGTCTTGATTTGAATAGGCACAATCGTGGATTGAAAAGTTATCAACCACCGGTCAAACGCACAAGAACCTCTAAACGCGGCCCAATAGTTAGGTCATACTAAAACCGCGATTGATCAATTTTAACCACGAATTTCAATCCAATTTTGGGTATTGAACTTTCAAAGATGTTGAGACTAGAATATTGGATGTTGCCTAATTGATTCTTGAATTTATCAGTAAGCCCGGAAATTATTAGAAAAGGATTCAATGGGCGGAAAAATTGGAACTAAGAGGAGATGGGCTGACCGAAGGCTCAATGGGCCTTGCGCCTATGAGGGGTCGGCCATGTGGGCCCCAAGCTAGCCCAAGTGGGCCCAAGCAAGCCCAACTTCAAGCCTTGAGCCCAATTGCATTTTCTAACCCATTTCTCCACAATTTGAGCCCAAACCAATTTTATTCAAACCCGTACAAAATCTTGGCCCGTATATGCGTATAGTACAGTATACTATATTTTTGGAAATTACTATTTTACCCATTCTAGAAATGGCATTTAATTTTGGAGGACAAAAGGTAAGAAAGTCAATGAAAATGATGGATTTTTGGGGGAAATTGATGAAGCCAATTGGAGAAGGCTTCAAGGAGAGTCTTCATCTTTTCTCTCTCTTTCCTCTCTCTCCTCCCTCTTTCTCCTCCTTGGGCATCCAGTCCCTCCTTCCTTCCATTTCTCTTCTCTCTTTTCCTATTGTTTTCTTCTTGTTTCTTGCCCTTGTATGCCCCTTGACCAATTGGACCACCCACACCTGCCATCCTTGCCACCTTGCCACTATTCTAGAGTCACCGTGTTGCTGTGGTGCTGCCTATCCAAGGCTGCCCACTCTCTCTCTCTCTCTCTCTCTCTCTCTCTCTCACCTCTGCCAGAAACCTCCTCTGCCAAGACTCATTTTTGCCAAGTGCTACCTCAACGTTTTGGACGTAGTCGTGCGTAGCCCTCACTACCGCTGTCATGCCCATGTCGTCGGAATCGTCGCCGAGTAAGTTTATGTTCTAATCCCTCGATTACTCCGTTAAACTTGCTTAGGGTAGATTAATTTATAGCTAATATTGGTTAGGGGATTAATTAAGATTAACTGGGGTTAAGATTGTAACATCCTAAAATTTGAGCCCTTTGAGGGATGAATTAAAGTTAATTTTGTCAATGCATTATTGGTTGATCTCACTCGAAACTGATCACTCCTGAGATACTAACCTTGAGGGGAGAGGTTAATGAGGACCGAACTCATGCAACTAAAGAACTCGACCTGGGAAAACGACTCGACCGTGAGACTTGCATAAAGATGATTCTATAGTTATGCAGGACGATTCCAGGGATGAATAGAAGTCGATTCATAATGGGACGGCAGGTGATTCCATTTATTGTTATCGACCCCGTGAGCGACCCTATGTCGATCCTTGGTAATCGTGTACTTTGAAATAAGAATCAATCCTTCACAATTTCACGTAGTCAAGGACATTCATGTGTAGAGAAGTCTTGAATGTAAATTGGCACAAGTCGGTTACGCGTGAATCCTTGAAACTACCTATCAGTCGGTTACTCGTGAATCCTTGAAACTGACAAGGCATAAGAATCCAATATTGGACTTTGAATTTTTGGGAACGTCCTGGACGGATTTTTAGACGATGGATCTTCGACAATCAATAGTGCTAGTTAAGCTGAGTTTTTGAAAAAGGGATTTACGGACTAAGGAAACGAGCCTACGAGAACATAGGCTGGGCAAGATTAGTGTAGGTCTCACGCCCAAGGTGGGATCACCACCATGGTAGACCCGAGGCAAGCAAGTGAGCCCGTTGGGCCAAATCGACTATTTACTCTCCCTAGCCCGTTGTCTAAACTTGAGCCAATTTGAGCCCAACAAATGCCCAAGCCAGTTCCTATTCATTTTCTAGCCCATTTCTTAGGCCCGCCCTTCATTTTCAGCCCAAGGGCAATTTGGGAAATGTGCAAGGTGGAAATTACCATTTTACTCTTGGATATTTTGAAGAAAAGACAAGAGAAGAGAGAGAAGATGATGTCATTTGTTTGGGGAGTTGGGCAAGTCATTAATTGGCCTTGATGAGGCTTGAATTCAGCCTTCACTTCACTCTCTCTCTCCCTTTCATCTCCTCCAAAAACCGCACACTTCTCTCCCTAGTTTCCCTTCTTTCATTTTGTTTTTCAATTTGACCTTCCTCCGAAAAATTAAGTTGTTCATGCCCTTTCCATGTGAATCACGGCCTGTGCCACTCGCCATCATGCTCAGAAGACAATTTCCATATGGAACATATTGGCCGATCGCTGGTCGGAGCCGACGGTCGACCCGTTGGCTAACTACTCGCCGACTACCTACTGTAGCGGCAGTTCTATATAGTTTCACTTTTTCAACTATTTTCCTCCCTTTCCAACCCCATCTCCACCCATACCAGCCACCAGAAGTTCCCCCTCGACCCCTAGGTGCCACCGGTCGTCAACCACCCGCTCCCCGGAGCTCCGGCCAGCCCGTTTTAGCTCCGGTCAACTTGTTCCTCTAGTGTAGTCAATTTTTTAGAGTTGCAAAGGGATTTTGAGTTTGTTGCTGCTGTTCTCAGCCCCAAGACCACCTTGGATCGTCATGGTAGAGGTCCTCGGGTGTCGGGTTCGTCGCTGCTGCCGCGTTCGTGTCGTCAACCTGCTTAATGGTGAGTTTAGCCCCTAATCCCTATTTAGTGTATAAACTTGCTTAGGGTTTGGTTAATTAGTGGTAATGTTAGTTTAGAAAGTTTAATTAAGTTGTATTAGCCCTAAGATAGGTGGTTAGACAAATGATTAAGATTAAATTAGCTTAATTTTGCTTGTTAAACTTAATTGTTCTTACTTATGCTTAATTGTACTTATTTGTGGTTTAGTTGATTAATTAAGTATGTTTAGCTTAAATGAATTGATTACCTGGTTTAATTAATGTTTTGTTTGATTTTTGAATTAAATGTTTTAATTAATTGAATTTCGGAAAAATCACGATTCACGTGCATTGTTCATGGTACTGTTCATGCGGAAACTAATTTTAATCTTATTTGGATGTGCTCTTCATTGTTGTGATTAATTGAAGTGCCGATTGTTAACTATATTCGTGATTGATAATGAAATGCATGATCGAATGCCGGTTGAATTTCGATTTTGGAATTGTCGAGTGAGATCGCATGACATATTGCGTTGGTTATCAGAAATGATATGTCACATGAGCATAAGTGATGTTGCATTCACGACAGAGCAAAGATATAAATGGATTGCTTGATGATGTGTTGCATGATCACGTTAAGAGAAGGAACCCGACGTTGCTGGAAGACCACCAATCTTTATGGGGTTGTGTTGTGGCCAGTTGGTCACCTGACTTCGGTCGGTTGCCTGATAAGAAGGGTTAACTTTGTGGGATTGCAGTAGTGGGCGGGTCCCGGACCTCTGTCAATTGCGAGACTATGGTAGTGGACGAGTCCTATGCTCCTTTGGGAATGTTGTCTTGGGAGTTGTCTTGGGAGTGAGCCCTTGACGTCGCCATGCCTTGAGGTAAAGAGGACGAAGTTGGCTTGGCTAGAACTGTGGCATTGGAGGAGGGGTCGTAATAATCGGAGCATATGTGTGGATGTGAGGTATAAGAAAGTTGTGAGGTATAAGAAAGTTGTGTGAGATACTCTAATTATTCGCATGCTCTTAATATCATGATGATCACATTATTTATGGTACGCACGCATGAGTTAATAGTCGTGCAGAGTGTGGCAATAGCTAGGTGAAATCACTTGTGACGCGATTCGTATGTGATTGATGAACTGTTTTATCTAATGGCCATGTGTCTTGCTTGCATTGTATGAGATTTGACATGCAAGGTATGACAGACAGGTAAAGTTGCATCCGAATCGAATTTTGATTGTTGGTTTCCCCTGTCTGATGTTTGGTCTACTATTTGCTGGCTGTTTGTTGTTGGGTTGAGTGAGGGGTGGTTCTAGAGAGATATCTCGGGTTGAGTTAGCATACTAACTAGGGCTTAGGGAGAGAATTTACTAAGATTTTATCTCATGGTTATTGTATAACCATTTTCAGGCCCCTAGAATAGCGCACCTGCAATGGAGAATCCTGCCCCTCTCCACCAGTGATTGACTCGATGAAGCCCGAGTCTGATGGGTCTGAGTGACCGTGGTGCTGAACCCAAGGGTTCATTTTGTATAGCTAGATTAGCCTAGTTTCTTTTTGGTTAGGTTTAGAGACGTATCAACCCCTTTTGTTAGGCTTGTAATTTGGAAAACGATCATTTGTTGGTTAATTCAGTAAATTAAATAAATGAGTAGTTTCTATTGTTCTTGATGTTCATCCCTCTATCCCTCTATCCTTGTTTGATTGTTTGATTGTCTGGGGATGGTTTGTATTTCGCTTGCACATAATCAAAGATTAAAATGAATGGTCGTCGACGGGTCCTGGGATGTTGCTTTCAATTGACCAAGGAAATGGGGTTGCCGTGAACTCAAGAGTTGGGGTGTGACAACCCCATCGATTTTGGTATCAGAGCGAGGTTGAGACTTGGAGTGATAACATGCGTGAGATTTTTGGGATAGTGAAATAGGGATGGCTTTTACTTTACGTGCCTGTGATTACTTTTGTGGTTTTGTGTGGTGGCGGGTTGCTTATAGTTTCTAATTCCCAGTTGGGATTAGAAAGCATGATCAATGAGGGTCCTGAGAGATGAGCAATCTTGAGCCGAGAGCCTCTAGGTGTAGGGCAGCATCTAGTCAGGCCAGTGCTAGAGGTAGCGTGTAAACAAATCCTAGGCTAGATGGGATCCTGCTGGCGCTAGAAACCTTGATAAGACAACAAGCTATGTGCTCCTGCTGTGGTCCCTATGATTCCCCTAGTGAGAGGAGAGGCCTATGAAAGACCGATGCCTTAGCTGTCAAAGTAGTTCCTAAGACTGAAGCCATCGAGGTTTAGTGGTGTGGGCGACCTTGAAGCTGTAACCCTTTGGATAAGGGATTTCGAGAGGACTTTCACAATGCTGAGGTGTTCAGAGTAAAATAGGGTACTTTTGGCGACTTATTAGCTTCAAGGTAATGCTAGTACGTGGTGGGAAGCCACTCAAGGAAGAGTGTTCTCTAAAGGTTTGCAAAGCATTTAAGAGGAAGTACTTCTTAGACAGTGCAAGAGAGTAAAAAATGGTGGAGTTCCAACAGTTTTGTTAGAATCAGATGTTAGTGGATCAGTATGAGGCGAAGTTCACTAAGTTGGCGCATACTGGGCCGAGGTTAGTGGAGGACCCTTTGGATAGGGCAAGACGGTTCAGAAATGGCTTAAAACCGGAATTGAAAGCCCAATTGATGCCCTTGAATTTAAAGAGTTTTGATGAGATGTATGAAAGGTCCCAGATGTTAGAGAAGGACATGATCGAGAGGGTGACTGCATCTAGCTCGCGGTTCGTGCTTAACAGAGATAATCATTGGTTTGGGAAGGGACCGATGATGGGGTGAAAGAATCCCATCTGACCCAACAAAAATAATTATGTGGGAGGAGACATGGAAATCTCCCATGTCCTTCAATGTCGCGAGGAAGTCATTGATTTGATTGCAATAGCAGTGTATGAATTTGATGTTATAGTTGGCATGGATTTGCTTACCAAGCAACGAGCTATAGTGGATTGTCATGGAAAGACAATTCAGTTTAACTCAGTAGTGGGTGATAATTTTGAGTTTGTGGGAAATCGAGAAGGACTCTTGACCCCTTAAAATTCGTTGTTGGAAGTAACTCGTTTATTGGACGAAGGTTGCTAAGGTTATTGGACAACTGAGGTTAATTAGTTAGTTGAAGAATCAATGATGGATCATTGCACTTATGCATCGCTTATCAGTAGCTCAACCAAGGGAAAGTCATGAGCAAGTATCCATTACTAAGGATGGATGACTTGTTTGACCCACTTCAAGGAGCTTTGATATATTCCAAGATAACCCAAGGACAGGCTATCAGTAGTTGATGATTAAAAAGGAGGATAAACTAAAGACAAGATATCGTCTGTGATTTGGTTACTACGAGATTACCGTACCACAATTTGGATTAACTAATGCGCTAGTTGCTTTTATGGATTCGATGAATTGAGTGATTAAGGTGTATTTGGAGCAAATTGTAATTGTGTTTGTGAGCGATATGTTGGAATATTCGAGGAATTTAGAGGAACACGAACAACACTTGAGGGTGGTGCTATAGACCATTCGAGAGCATAAACAGTATGCCAAGTTTAATACATGCGAGTTTGGGTTTACTCGCGTTGTTTTGTTGGTCGTGTAATTTTGGACGAAGGGAATTTCTATAGATCCGCTAAGATCAAGGCAATCATGAATATGTTAGGACTTATGACGGTAACAGAGATTCGAAGTTATCTAAGTTGGACAGGTTAGTACAGACAATTCGTAGAAAGGTTCTCTACGATAGCTACGCCTTTGATACGAAGGTGAATGAAAGACGTAAGAATTTGAATGGACGAATAAGTGAAATTTTTAAGAGCTTAAGTATAAGCTGATTACTGCACCAGTTTTGAGGATTTAGTCTAGTATTGGAGAATACGAGATTTGCAGTGAGGTGTCATATGAGGGATTTGACTACGTGGTAAGGCAACAAGGGAGATTGGTTGCTTATGCATCACGACAATTGAGGTTATTGGATTTAATGGAAATTAGATAAGTTTTATCTTGATGATTTGAGGTGTTGTTGGTATGGGATCATAAGAGATGATCTATTAAATGGTGATAATGTTTGATAAGAATTAAGGTGGTTGATTTATTGCTCGGAAATCTTAGATTCGATTAAGATATTAATTTACCCAAGGTGGATTATTTTAGGAGATATATAAGATAGAGATTTGAGGAATGGATTTTTATCTTCGGTGGATTAATAATTAATTATCCCTTAATGCTAGATGGATGAGTGAGGAAATAGAATTATCAATGATTTCTTCTCGAGGTATCAGAAAGCATTTGAAGAGGTACCTAAAAGCTTTTGGTGCAATAAATGACATTTGGTTTGCACTAATTTTCAAGTGATTGAGGCAAATTCTTGGTTTGGTTATTAAATGGACGTGAAAGGAATGTTGAAGGAAAAATTGGTGGTTTGTGGAATTTGGATAGCGATTTGATGGATCTTCAGTGAATCAGATTTCAAGTGTTGATAAGTGACCCCATGGAAACGAGCTCATGAGTTGACGAGCTGGAGAAAGTTTTGTACTTTGAGGTACTCAGATGAGGTAAAATCATGAGGCTTGGTATGGGACAGGCCAAAACAGATAATACCTCTATGAGATGATGCATATCAAAATGGACTTTTGCTAGTAGTGGTGCAGTTCGAAGATGCTCATAACGACTGATTCGACGAGGGCGGGGAGTGGTCACTAAAGCCTTAGTGCTTGAGCAAGGAGCGACTGTTGGTAGGCTTCTAGGATGTCAAAAGGAGCAGAAATGAACTGAACTACACACTGTGCAAAAAAAGAGTGCTTGCGAGATAATATTTTATCGGAATGGTATAGCAAAAATATAGTCAAGTTTGTGGAACTCTAGTCTATGGAACGAGGTCAGGGAACTAGGAATCGCTGGTTTAAAAATTGGTTTAACAGTTATTGAATGCAGTTCAGATCATTAGAGACAGACTAAAGACTACTTAGAGTCATCAGAAGAGTTATGCAAACAAGTGTTGTAAACTGTTAGAGTTTAAGGTAGGCGATCATGTATTTTTGAAAGTATCACTGGTGAGGGGTACTTCTAGATTTTGCAAGAAAGGAAAGTTAAGTTCGAGGTACGTTGATCCCATTGAAATTTTGGAAAGGATAGGGGTTTTAGCGTATTGTCTTGTGTTACCACCGAAGCTTGCTCAAGTACATGATATTTTCCACGTATCCATGTTAAGAATGTATGAACCGGACCCAACTCATATGTTGAATTTTGAGGAACTGGACATAAATGACAAGGTGTCGTAGGTGGAGAGGCCAATACAAATAGAGGACCGTAAAGAGCAAGTGCATCGAAGCAAGACTATCGCCTTGGTTAAGGTGATCTGGCCGTATCGTAGATCAAATGGAGCAACATGGGAAAGTGAAGAAGTGATGAAGCATCAGTACCCTCATCTTTTTGAGGATTTGTCAATGATTGCAAATTTCGAGGACGAAAATTTTATAAGAGGGGAAGAATTTTAACATCTCGAAATTCAAGTCCTTTAAGAAATAAATGAACGTTAATTTTGTCAATACAATGTTGGTTGATCTCACTTAGAACTGATCACTCTTGAGATACTGACCTTGAGGGGAGAGGCTAATGAGGATAGAACTCATGTGACTAAAGAACTTGACCTAGGAAAATGACTCGACTAGGAGACTTGCATAAGGATGATCCTGTAGTTATGCAAGTCGATTCCAAGGACGAATAGAGGTCGATTCATGGACAGAATATAATGGGACGGCAGGTGATTTTGTTTACTGTTATCGAGCCCGTGAATGACCCTATGTCGATTCTTGGTAATCGTATACTTTGAAATAATAATCAATCATTCGCAATTTCATATAGTCAAGGACGTGTATGTGTCGAGAAGTCTTGAATGTAAATTGGCATGAGTTGGTTACACGTGAATCCTCAAAGTCGCCTGTCAGTTTGAGTTGTACCAAAATGGCGTCCGGACGGAATTTACAAGGCATGAGAATTCAATATTGGACTTCAAATTTTCGGGGACATCCAGGATAGACTTTTGGACGATGCGTCTTCAACTATCGACAGTTCCAATTAAGCCGAGTTTTTGGAAAAGGGATTTATGAACCGAGGAAACGAGCCTACAAGGATGTAAGCCGAGCAAGATCAATGTGGGCCTCATGCCGAAGGTGGGACTGCCACCGTGGTAGACCCAACGCAAGCAAGTGAGCCTGTTAGGCCAAACTGACCATTTACCCTCCCAAGCCCATTGTCTAAACTTGAGCCAATTTGAGCTTAACAAATTCATGAACCCATTCCTATTCATTTTTTAGCCCGTTTCTTAGGTCTGCCCTTCATTTTCAACCCAAAGGTAGTTTGGAAAATATGCAAGGTGGAAATGACCATTTTCCCTTTGGATATTTTGAAGAAAAGACAAAAGAAGAGAGAGAAGATGATGTCATTTGCTTAGGGAGTTGGGCAAGCCATTAATTGGCCTTGATGAGGCGTGACTTTAGCCTTCACTTCACTCTCTCTCCCCCCTTCATTTCCTTCAAAAACCGCACACTTCTCTCCCTAGTCTCCCTTCCTTCCTTTTGTTTTTCAATCTAACATTCCTTCGAAAAAATGAGTTGTTCATGGCCTTCCCATGTGAATCATGGCCCGTGCCACTTGCCATTGTGCTCAAAAGACAATTTCCATATGAACCATGTTGACCGATCACCAGTTGGAGCTGCCGGCCGACCCATCGGCCGACCACAAGCCAGTTGCTTGCCGATCGCCTACTGTAATGGCAATTCTATCCAGTTTTTCCTTTTCAACCATTTTCCTCCCTTTCTGATCCCATCTCCGCCCATACTAGCCACCAATAGTTCCCCCTCGACCCCTAGGTGTCACTGATCGACAGCCACCCACTCGCCGAAACTCCGGCCGGCCCGTTTTAGCTCTAATCGGCCCGTTCCTCCTATGCAGTCAATTTTTCAAAAGTTGCAGAAGGATTTTGAGTTTGTTGCTATTGTTCTTAGCCCTAGGACCGTCTTGGATTGTCGTGGTATAGGTCCCCGGGTGTCAGGGTCATTGTCGCTAGCCTGTTTAATGGGTGAGTTTAGCCCTTAATCCTTATCTAGTGTCTAAACTTGCTTAGAGTTGGGTTAATTAGTAGTAAATTTGGTTTAGGAAGTTTAATTAAATTGTATTAGTCCTAAGATAGGTGGTTAAGATTAAATTAGCCTAATTTTGCTTGTTAAGCTTAATTGTTCTTACTTATGCTTAATTGTGCTTATTTATGGTTTAGGTGATTAATTAAGCATGTTTAGCTTAAATGGATTGATTAATTGTTTTAATTTATTTTTTTTTAATTTCTAAATTAAATGTTTTAATTAATTGAATTTCGGAAAAATCACGATTCACGTGCACTGTTCACGGTATTGTTCACGACACTATTCATGCAGAAACTAATTTTAGTCTTATTTTGATGTGCTCTTGATTGTTGTGATTAATTGAAGTGCAGATTGTTAATTATACTCATGATTGATGATGAAATGCGTGATCGAATGCCGATTGAATTTGGATTTTGGAATTGTCAAGTGAGATCGCATGACATATTGCGTGGGTTATCTAAAATGGCATGTCGCATGAGCATGAGCGATGTTACATTCATGACAAAACAAAGATATAAATGGATTACCTAATGATGTGTTGCATGATCACATTAAGAGAGAGAACCTGGCGTTGCCGGAAAACTGCCAATCCTCATAGAGTTGTGCCGTGGCCAGTTAGTTGTCTAACTTCAATCGGTTGCTTGACAGGGAGGGGTTAACTTTGTGGGAATACGGTAGTGGGTGGGTCCTAGGCCTCTGTCAATTGCGGGACTGCGGTAGTGGGTGAATCCTATGCTCTTTCGGGAATGCCGTCTTGGGAGTAAGCCCTTGACATCGCCGTGCCTCGAGGCAACAAGGATGAAGCTGGCTTGGCCAGGAACTGCCAGTCATAAGGTTATGCCATGGCCCAAGAGAAGGGGTCGTAATAATTAGAGCATATGGGTGGATGTGAGGCATGAAGTTGTGTGAGATGCTCTGATTATTCACATGCTCTTAATATCGTGATGATCGCATTATTTATGGTACGCACGCATGAATTGATAGTCATGAAGGATGTGGCAATGGCTAGGTAAGATTGCTTGTGACGCTATTTACATGTGATTAATGAATTGTTTCATCTAACGATCATGTGCCTTGCTTGCATTGTATGAGATTTGACATGCAGGTATGGCAAATAGGGTAAGGTTGCATGCGAATCAAATTTTGATTGTTGGATTCCCCTGTTTGATGTTTGGTCCACTGTTTGTTGGCTGTCTGTTGTTGGGTTGAGTGAGGGGTGGTTCTGAAGAGATACCCCGGGTTGAGTTGGCATACTAACCGGGGCTTAGGGGGAGAACTCGCTAAAATTTATCTCGTGGTTATTGTATAACCACTTTCAGGCCCTTAGAATGGCGCACCCGCGGTGGAGAATCCTGCCCCTGCTCCACCACTTATCGATCCGGCGAAGCCTAAGTCTGATTGGTCCGAGTGACCATGGTGCTATACTTGATGGTTCATTTTGTATAACTAGATTATGCTAGTTTCTTTTTTGTTTGGCTTAGAGGATGGATCGGCCTCTTTTGTCAAGCTTGTAATTCAGAAAACGATCCTCCATTGGTTAATCCAGTAAATTGAATAAATGAGTTGTTATTGTTGTTTTTGCTATTCATCCCTCTATCCCTATTTGATTGTTTGATTGTTTGGGGATGGTTCATCTTTCGCTTGCACAAAATCAAAGATTGAAATGAATGGTCATTGATGGGTCCTGGGACATTACTTTCAATTGACCAAGGAAATGGGGTTGCCGTGAGCTCGAAAGTTAGGATGTGACAAAGATAGGTGGTTAGAAAGATGACCATGGTTAGTTTAGTCAAAAGGTGAACTGTGGTTAGTTAATTAACCAAGGTTGCATTAATTAACCATGGTTGAAGCATTATTAGGTTATTTAATCATGGTTAGCTTGGATTAAATTATTAATCTCACTTAGTTCCTATTAATTGAGATTAATTAGACTAATCAAGGATTAGGGGGCTAATCTTGATTAGCATTATTTTATTAAAAAGAATTATTTTATTTTTAGTAATTTATTTATTTATGAAATTCAGAATTTATATTATTATTTAGTAAATTCGAAATTATTATTATTTATTTTAATAATAATTTATTTATGAATAGTACTATTCACGCATTACTATTCATGCAGTACTATTTATGCAGAATTGAATTATAGTCTTAATTCGATGTGTTTATGATTGTTAAGGCATGTTGAATTGCTATTTGGATCAATAGGGTATTGATCGTATGATTGAAATTGTCGAGTGCTTAATTGCTTTGATAATTATTCCTTGATGTTTGTGTACTTTTTGCTTGAATCTTATGATGTTTTCCTGAACGTGCCGTGCTATTTGATGCTTGCATCACCTTGAAAAATGTTTGCCTCATGAAAAACCCAAAGTAGTAATATTTACAAGAGTTTTTATGGACATATAAAAGGGAAACCCCAAGGTGTTGGGTGTGTATGTCGAGTTTTATATTTTAAATGATGCCAATATGTTTAAAAAGTAAGGCATGCAAAGTTTGACGGGTTTTTCTATAATTATATGACAACATGTGATTATTTTCCTACAATTTTTACATGAAAAGTGTGTAGTGATTTATTATGTTGAGCATGTACCATGTTTGCATCGGCTAATATGCAAGATTAAAATGGATCATTGTAGTATGCTTATGTGGTCACATAAATGAACCCGTCACCCTGGCAGGAGATCGGGGAATGAAGTCCGACTTGTCAGAAATCTAGGCAAGAGTCTGAATGCAAAGTTGCGATAGAGGTTAGGCCTATACTCTTTCGGGAATGTTGTCTTAGGAGAAAGCCCTTGACGTAGCCGTGCCTTATGAAGGAGGGCAATGCTTGGTTATGCCAGTAGACATCGTCGGGAGTTTGGTTGTGGCCATGAGGGGCATTAATGATCGGAACACGTGTGAATGCAGGGATGCATATGAAACATATTGTGACGTGTTCTGATTATGCATGTGTTGTTTGCATTGACCATGGCATGCGTGAGGTTATACCGTGGAGGGTATGGCAATAGCAAGGTAAGATTGCCTGCGATTTGACTCACCTGTGATTGATTATTGTGGTGATTAAAATGCTGGTTGCATTGTTTGTGGCACGTATGAGAATTTATACCGTGCAGGGTATGGCGTGACCGAGTAAGGATGCCTGCAAGTCGATTGATTGCCGATCGTTTCTTATGGGGTTTACTGGGTGGATCACATTTATAGCTAAGTCAATGTGAGGGTTGCTTTGCAATTGATCTACCATCGTTATGAGGATTATACCTGTTAGGAACCCCGAGTCGGGTTGATGCCTTAACCGGGGTTTAGGGTGATAACTCACTGAGATTATATCTTACTCGTCATTGTTAAACATTTTACAGGTCCATAATTATGGCATCTAAAGTGCCATGGATTGGATAGTGCTGGAGCACGTTGTAGAGGGCAGTAGTTTGGTGTGCCCGATGATTGAAGGAATTTGATTAACCCTGTTTAGTATCTTTGGTTGACTATATAGGAAGTCACCTAATTGAGGTGCTTGTATATAAACTTCATTGGGTTAATTAGTACAAGAATAAAAATGACGTTGTTGCTATTGTTTGTGGTCTTTCTGCTATCCCTATTGTTTATTGATTGGGAGTTGTTGATTTGCTTCTGCATGTGTTTAATTGCAAAAGATAAAAGAATGGTCGGCAATGCATCTTGGGACGTTGCATTCATTTGACTAAGGTGAAGGGATTGTCACGTACTCAAAGTTCGAGGCGTGACAATTTGCATTTGTTGAATATTAATGTTTGATAATGACCAGCAATCAAGTTGATGCTTGTCAGAATTCCATATCATTTTCAATTCAACCAACTCCAAGATAGTTAATTTTCATTGACAATCACGTGATGGCATCTCCTCATACAAAAGGGCGAGTCTGCGAGGGTAAAGAATGTAAATTGCTTTTTACCTCCTTTAATATTTTTAGTTCACTGTGAGTGAGGGCCACCATTTCCATCTAAAGTCCAGTGATCGGGGTGATCAGTTCTCGATTTCACTATTTGGTTTGGTTTCCAAAATTCGGAACTAGGGACAGACTAGTTGGTCCTAAGGCCGGAATGGTCCACTTCTAGTTCCAATCTAATAAACCAGTTACCTATTATGCTCATTACGTTTTTTCGTATTAGTTTTTTCCTATTGCTTGGAATAGGATAAATATAGTGTTTTATTCATATTTTATTAATTTTTTAAAGAAAAATAAAATAAAAAATATTTTTAGTCGGTCTGGTTCGGTTTTTAGTCTAGTTCGATTCTCTATTGGAATCAGAAACTGAATTGTCCAAATACCAATTCCACTTTTAAGAATGGGGAATCAGATTGACACTTCGAGAAAATACTTGCTGATTACCATCCCATCAATCTCAAGATGAAGGTTGACTCAACTGCAAATCAGATTTGTGCATTTTTGTGTTGAAACGCCGATTTGCGTTCGTTGAATATTAATGTTCATTAATGACTAGTAATCATGTTGATGTTTGTTGGAATTCCATATCATTTTCAATTCAACCAACTCCAAGATAGTCATTTTTCATTAACAATCACGTGATGGTGTCTCCTCATATAAAAGAGCGAGTCTGCAAAGGTAAAGAATGTAAATTTCTTTTTTCCTCCTTTAATATTTTCAGTTCACTGTGAATTTCTTTTTTCCTCCTTTAATATTTTCAGTTCACTGTGAAGAATGTAAATTTCTTTTTTCCCTCTTTAATATTTTCAGTTCACTGTGAGTGAGGGCCATCATTTCCACCTAAAGGCTAGTGATTGGGGTGATCTGTTCCCGATTTCACAATCCGATCTTGTTTCCAAAATTCAGAACTAGGGACAAACCAGTTGGTCCTAGGGTCGGAATGGTCCACTTCCAATTCCGATCCAATAAACTAGTTACTTATTTTACTCATTACATTTTTTCATATTACTTTTTCCCTATTACTTGGAATAGGATAAATATAGTGTTTTATTTGTCACGCCGTGACCCTCGAGTTCGCGGCAACCCTATTTCACTTGAGGTCTAGTTATATGATGTCCTAGGTACTGTCGTCGACCAATTCATTATATCTTGTAATTATGCATATGCAGAAATGAATAGATATCCCAACCAACAATAAAAAAACAATAGGGATAGTAGCAGAGACACAAAGGAAAGACAAAACACCATTTTTATTTATATGCAAGGTTAGCCCGAACTACAACACATATAAACACGTCTTGCTATAGGCAAAAAGCTAAGACCTACTCAAAAAGGGAGCGGCCTAGCTAATCTAACACAGTACAGCTGCCTACTCGTTGACCTCGGAGGGATCACTCTCTTCGATCCTTGGGTACTATATCATCTAGGGCCTGAAAAGATTAACCATGATGGGTTAAGATAAACTCCGCAAGTTAAAGTCCTAAGCCCTAATTAGGAATTTGCCTCGTCTCGGGAGTTTAATATACAACCTAATTCATCTTCCAACAATCACCAACCTCAGAGAAACGAAAGCAAAAGACAGTTTAATAAGTAGATACAACCACAGGCGATCCTACCTGGCCTTGGTACATGTGACTTACAGAAATTGTCAATCACCTCACCATAGTAGTAGGAGATATGCAAATAATCAGAGCATTGCACAAAACATTATCATATCTCAAAATCCACACACATGCTCCGATTATTACGACCCTTAAGGCGATGACACAATCTTATGGTTGGCAATCAACTAGTTGTAGACTAGGCATCGTCCTCCCCCATGAGGCACGGCGATGTCGTGGGCTCTCCCCCACCGACAGCATTCCCTAAGGAGCATGAGCCCGACCTCAACCGTGACTCCACATTTGATCACTGTCAAGCAATCCAATAGTCACGGCACAACCCTGAAGGATTAGCGGTCATCCGGTTATATCAGGCTATCAACTTTAATCTGACCTCATGCAACACATCAACAAACAGTTCATTCTTGTCTTTGCTTTTGCTTGGTCATGAATATAATATAATTTGTGCTCACACGGCATGCTATTGCAGTTGACATACGTATCATGTCATGTAGTAATAACCGAAAATCACGTAGAACAATGCAATCCAATTACTCATGGAGAAATTCAACAAATCGAGCAATTTCAATTCCAATTAGTCTTCAATCAAGCATTTCCCCATTAAACTCGGGTATAACTAATAATTGGCACTTCAATAAATCATAGCAATCAAGAACAAATCAAATTCTAACAATTTTACGCTTCTATGTAAATAGTGCCACGTGAACAGTAATCGTGAACAGTAATTGTGAACAGTAAATTGGTCCGAAATAAATTAAATAAATAATAATAAATAATCCTAACCATGGTTAACAAATTAACCTCACCATAGTTAAATTCTAACCTTGGTTATTTTAAAACTAACCTTAGTTACTTTAATTAATTAACCTTAGTTACTTTATTACTAACTATGGTCAATTAACTAAACCTAATCAACCTTAATTAATCACAAGTACACAAATACACTAATTAACTCCTAAGAAGGATTAACCCTTCAATAAGGATTAGGAAACTAACTTACTTGGGTCAGAAATTTGGCAACACTAGCGCTTAGAGGGGAACAAGGGCTACGAGGGATAATCTCGGGGATGACAACGGATGACAAATGGTGGTCAAAATGGGCCAAAACAATGCAAAAACACTGTTCACGTGGAAGGTATGCAATTGGGCAGAAAAGGCCGAAATGAGCGATCGACGGCAACTAGGAGTGGCCGGTGTTGTGCGGCTGGCTCCATGACTTCAGGGATTCTACTTTGGGTAGTGGTGGTGGCTCTGGCAATGGCGGCAAGGCTATTTTCTGGCTGGAAAATAATAAAGACAGCAAGAAAGGAAGAGAAAAGGAAGAGAAAAAGGGAGAGAGAGAGGGGCTGGGTTTGGGTGGTTGAAAGTGGAGGAGAGAGAAAGGAGCTGCTAAAGACTAAGATAAGAGACAAGGCAAGTGGGCAAGTCACTTGCTTGAAAGACCAACCATAAACAAGCAAGAAACAAGCATAAACAGTGCCCACTTGGGCACAAAAGGAAATGGCAAAAAGACAGAAGCCCATGGGCTGAGGAGGGAGATGAACTTGGGCCAGCTTGGGCCCCCTTTGGGCTGGGCTAGATGGGTGCAAGGCCCATTGGGCCGTTGGTCTTGGGCCGGCCCACCTGCGGGCCCGAAACCCGGTCCTATTTTTCCTTTTCCAACACTTCCACGTCCAACGGAAAATCCCAAAATAAATGAGGCAACATCCAAACATTTAATCCTAACATCACTGAGAAGTCGGTTCCCAAAATTGGATTAAAAATCGAGGCTAAATTGAGTTGATTGCAACCGTAGTACAATTTAGATTATTGGGCACCCCTATAGGACTTTCCTCACTTTTGACCCGTGGCCAACCATTATTTGATCCACTTTAACATCAATTATCAAGTCAGGGACGTCCCTCAATTGTCGTGCAATCCCGGAGGTTCAATTGATAATCCTGAGTACTAGATGAAAAGAATTCAGTTTAACGTTGTTTGTAGTTCGTATCGAAGTCATACAGAAATCACCCACAATTCGACTTCATACTTCTGTTGAATCGATTTATTTCTGTTTCCTTAATAGTCTAGTACTTAGAGGATATCATTCTCGCCTAGGTCCTCATGGTCGAAGGGTTCGTTCCTAATCGAAATTACAAGTCATACGCGTATCGTTTCGTATCGGCGCCTCTCTGTAATCCATTATCCCACGAACAAACAATTTAGAATGTTTGTACTGACCAAGCCTTCGACTAACATTGCCATTTTATAAAATCTCAAAATAGAGTTGATTTTCAGGATGTTACATTATTCACATTTTATTAATTTTTTAAAGAAGAATAAAATAAAAAATATTTTTAGTTGGTCTAGTTTGGTTTTTAGTCTAGTTTGATTCTCCATTGGAATTAGAAACTGAACTATTGAGATACCAATTCCACTTTTAAGAATAGGGAATCAGATCGATACTTCGAGAAAATACTTCCCAATTACCATCCTATCGATCTCAAGATGAGGGTTGACTCAACCACAAATCTCGAGAAAATTTGTAGGCTCTAGGGAGCTTCACCTCTCTCGGGAAAGGCTAAAAGCGTGATTGTCGGCATGGCACATGGTCTTTCGTTTTATAATTCCATAAATTGGTGCATTTTTGTGCTGAAACGTCGATTTGCATTCATTGAATATTAATGTTTGTTAATGGCCAATAACGAAGTTGATGTTTGTCAGAATTCCATTCTATTTTCAATTCAACCAACTCCAAGATAGTCAGTTGTCATTGACAATCACGTGATGGCGTCTCGTCATACAAAAGGGCGAGTTTGTAAGGGTAAAGAATGTAAATTTCTTTTTTCCGCCCTTAATATTTTCAGTTCATTGTGAGTGAGAGCCATTATTTCCACCTAAATTCTAGTAATCGGGGTGATCGGTTCCAAATTTCACGGCCCAATCTGGTTTCCAAAATTCGGAACTAGGGACAGACTAGTTGGTCCTAGGGCCGAAATGGTCCACATCCAATTCCGATCAAATAAACTAGTTACTTATTTTACTCATTACTGTTTTCCTATTACTCGAAATAGGATAAATATAGTGTTTTTTTCACTTATTTATTTATTTTTTAAAGAAAAAAATTAAAAATATTTTTAGCTGGTCTGGTTCGGTTTTTAGTCTAGTTCAATTCTCCATTGGAATTAGAAACTGAACTATCCAAATACCGATTCCACTTTTAAGAAAGGGGAATGAAATCGACACTTTGAGAAAATACTTCCCAATTACCATCCCATTGATCTCAAGATGAAGGTTGACTCAACCGCAAATCTCGAGAAAATTTGCCGGCTCTAGGGAGCTTCACCTCTTACGGGAAAGGCTGAAAGCGTGATTGTCGGCACGACACGTGCTATTTCATTTTATAATTCCATAAATTGATTTTTTTTGTGCTGAAACGTCGATTTGCGTTCGTTAAATTTTAATGTTTGTTAATGACCAGTAATCAAGTTGATGTTTGTCAGAATTCCATGTCATTTTCAATTCAACCAACTCCAAGATAGATAGTTTTTATTGACAATCACGTGATGGTGTCTCCTCATACAAAAGGGCGAATCTGCGAGGGTTAAGAATGTAAATTTCTTTTTTGCCTCTTTAATATTTTCAGTTCACTGTGAAGAATGTAAATTTCCTTTTTCCCCTTTTAATATTTTCAGTTTACTGTGAGTGAGGGTCATCATTTCCACCGAAAGTCTAGTAATTGGGGTTATCAGTTCCCGATTTCACGGTTCGGTCTGGTTTCCAAAATTCGGAACTAGGGACAGACTAGTTGGTCCCAGGGCTGGCATGGTCCACTTCCAATTCCGATCCAATAAACCAGTTACTTATTTTACTCATTACTTTTTTTCATATTACTTTTTTTCTTTTACTTGGAATAGGATAAATATAGTGTTTTATTCAGATTTTATTAAATTTTTAAAGAAAAATAAAATAAAAAATATTTTTAGTCGGTTTGGTTTGGTTTTTAGTCTAGTTCAATTCTCCATTGGAATCAGAAACTGAATTGTCTAGGTACCAATTCCACTTTTAAGAACAGGGAATTAGATCGACACTTCGAGAAAATAATTTCTAATTACCATCCCATCGATCTCAAGATGAAGGTTGACTCCACCGCAAATCTCGGGAAAATTTGCAGGCTCTAAGGAGCTTCACCTCTCTCGGGAAAGGCTGAAAGCGTGATTGTCAGCACGGCACATGCTCTTTCATTTTATAATTCCATAAATTGGTGCGTTTTTGTGCTGAAACGTGGATTTGCGTTCGTTGAACATTAATGTTTGTTAATGACCAATAATCAATTTGATCTTTGTCGGAAGTCCATATCATTTTCAGGCCGTGGGGAAGGTTTATCTCAAGAAGTAGGGTCAAATCTCGAGAAAATTTGCAGGCTCTAGGGAGTTTCACCTCTCTCGGGAATGGCTGAAAGCGTAACTGTCGGCACGGCACATGCTCTTTCGTTTTATAATTCCATAAATGGGGGGACCTTTGTGCTGAAACGTGAATTTGCGTTTGTTGAATATTAATATTTGTTAGTGACCAGTAATCAAGTTGATGTTTGTCGGAATTCCATATGATTTTCAATTCAACGAACTCCAAGATAGTCAGTTTACATTGACAATCACGTGATGATGTCTGTTCGTACAAAAGAGAGAGTTTGTGAGGGTAAAAATGTAAGTTTTCCCCCCCTTTAATACTCTTAGTTCACCGTGAGTGAGGTTCATCATTTCCACCTAAAGTCCAGTGAAGAGTGATTGGTTCCTGATTTCATGGTGCAGTCCGATTTCCAAAATTCAGAGCTAGAGATCAAACCGACTGGTCCTAGGATTGAAATGGTCTGCTTTCGATTTTGGTTCAATAAACCAGTCAATTATTTTTCCCACTATTTTTTTTTCATATTACCTTTTTTCCTATAATTTTGAACTATACCGATATAGCATTTTATTCACATTTTACTAATTTTTTTCAAAAAATAAAAAATAAAATATTTTTAGTCGATTTGGTTCGGTTCCTAGTCCGGTCCGATTCTCCATTGGAATGAGGAACCAAATTGCTTGGACATGGGTTCTACTTTTAGGAATGGAGAACCAAACCGACACTCCCGGGAACTGAACCAAACCAGCTTGTCTAGTCTGATCTAGGTGATTCTCGATTTAGATGTTTCATTTTGCACTCCGTTACTAGAGACTCAAACAGGAAAGTTTCTTTGAAATGTTGATAGGATTCATAGGAGGTTGAAAAGACGGAAGTAGGCAATCGTTTGTGAATTTGACCAGGAAAGGATAAGCTACTCCCGGGTTGCGGACGATTCGCCCAGTGACAGCCTTGACAGCAGCTGCTCATGAGAAACCTCTAAACGATTGGAATATGGACGATTCTTGTGTTTCAGATGTCAAGGATCAGTACGCACGGGTAATTCTTGAAAATGTTAGTATTGACAAACCTTGTTAGTAACAATGAAGTTGACTGACAATTTGCTTGTTACAACATCCCAAATTCTTGATTGATTATTGGCATAGTTTATAAGAGTTGCTATTTTGTATACGATTTAGTTACTCAAACATGTAGATTGGTAAATGATAATCTCCAAAAAGAACCATATGTGACTTCAATATGAGATAAGTTGATGAAACACTTAAACAAAGCTGTTAATTTTGTACTAAAGTTAGTAACTTCAACATGTCGGTAAGGCTAAAAGCATCAATATGTTTATCAACGTTGAGAATTCGATGCTAATGAATTCACCCTTTTTTTCTATGTTTAATCAAACTGGTGGGCTTGATACTTTCATCTTTAGATCCAAAGATTGACGTGGGCCCTTCGCAAGTAAACGTAAAATCTAGCTTAATGATGGTCTAGTTACTCCTCGTAGAAAAATAGATATATTATATCAGACATGTAGGAAAGCCAGTGGCGATTGGAAGGTCAAAAGTCTGAAGCCAAGATATGAATTGGCCGTGTATTTTGACAAACTTTCATGTGATGTCTTTGTTGCAGCTAGCAATATCACCGAAAGAAGGGTGAATATGTGATTTTAACAAAACTTGACAATATGATGCAGACTTAAGGCAATCAAGATAAGTAATGTCAAACTCGAATGAATTGAGGCTCCGTTCGTTTCACGGAAAATGTTATTTTTTTGGAAAATATTTTCCAAGAAGTTATTTTCCAGGAAAACGTAATTATTTTCCGGTGTTCGGTAAAACTTGATTTTGAAGTGGAAAATATTTTCCGCTGTTCACTTGGGAAAATATTTTCCTTTATAAACTCTTTTTCAATAATTTTTTTATTATTTTATTTTTTAAAATCTTTATTTATTATTTTTTAATTTATTTTATGTTCTCTCCTTCCTTGGCCAGTCGCCGGCCATGCCTCAAGCTCACCTTGCTAGCAAGGCTCAAGGCTCGCCTACCTCTGGCGAGCTCACATGATCAACTCACCGGCAAGGTGAGCTCAAGGCAATGAGGCTCGAGCCTCGCAGATCGACATCGCGAGTTATGGAGCTTCAATTCGGAAAGTAGTTGAACTACCAGGAGGAAAAAAAAGCACAACGCCGTGCAAAAGCTAAGTGAGGGAGATTGACCAATTAGGGCAAGCGATTGACTTTGTTCTACTTTAAAAAGGAGGGATTTGATTATTTTGAAGGGAGCAAAGAGAGGCAAGCATGGGGCACTGGGTTCGTGAAGCGAGGGAAGAGAGGATTACAGTTTTTTATTTTAAAAATGGGTAAATTTGGAAATAAGTTTCCGTCTTATGATGCTCAAGCGTCACCGATCTGGCCAGCTCGGCTCGCCTGTCGTTGGTCACTGGCCGTTGCTGTGGCTAACGATCGGCCAAAAAAGAAAAACAGCAAAAAGAAATACAGAAAAATAAAGAAAAATAAAAAATCAATTTTATTAAAAAATAACAAAAAAATTCGAATTTATGAAAAAAATCTAAAAAATCTAAAAATAAAAGAAATAAGTGAGGACTAATGGAGAGCGTAAGATAAGAGAGAGTGAATGTGGAAAATGTTTTCCACTTTTTAAAAGTGAAAAACATTTTCCTTCACTTTAGAAAATTTTTTTCCTTCATGGAAAATGTTTTTCTCAATGAATTTATTTTCCGTAAAACGAACGTTGGAAAATCCGGAAAACGTTTTGCTGGAAGTTATTTTCCGTGAAATGAACGGAGCCTGAGAGTGTGAATGTTAATAGTGATATGATAATATTCACCAATGTGCAAGGGTCACAATTTGAATATTCACTAGTGTGCAAAAATAATCACCGATGAGTTTAGATGTTTTTCCCAATTAATTTATTTTCCGTAAAACGAACGTCGGAAAATCCGGAAAACGTTTTGCTGGAAGTTACTAGTTGGATTTCACAAATCAATCAATAAGAGACATCGCACAACCATTATTTCAATGCCTTCTAGGGATTATAATTTGTAACTCATGAAAGACAAGTATGTAAGATCAAAATTCTCTTTTAAACTTTGGAATTCTTAATTCTAAATCTCAGTTTACTCTTTGACACATTGGTCCCCATTTATACTCCTCCACTTTCAATATATTCATTGGATAGTTTCCAGAGGATCACTCTTTAATCAACATGTTGGAGAAGATGCAAAAGGAAGATTGAGAAGCGAGAGATAAAATATGAATCTCCAATGATTTGGGCGCCATATAAAGAAATCTCGATTTCCATAAGTAGACTTTTTCAAAAAAGGAAGGTAGCTTGTCTTTGAAGTGATTCCAATCAATCAAGATGTCTTGCTTGAAGGATTTGTTGCAAAACAATCGAATCAATGCTATCTATATTGGAAATCTGAGCCAAATCACTAACTATCGTGATACAAATGATTGAGATTGTGTCTGGATATATATTGCTATAAGTAATCTTCATAATACGATGATGATATCCAGCTTTTAGAGCAAAGTCTGAAGTAATTCGGATGCATTGATGATACCCACATATAAACTTTGCTAACATCCACACCTTTGATCTAATGATACCATGCAATAATATTGATGATATCCTTTAAGTATCTTCAACTACGATATTAAACAACAGTGGAGTCTGAATAACATCAAGGTTAATATAGACTTCTCTTCATGGCCGTGATATTCAAATAATATTGAATCTAAATAAACCTCCCTTCATGAGTAGTTCCTCAGATACTGGACATTGCACGTGCCAAAACTTGAAATGAATTGACATTTAAGTGTTAAAAGTTTCAAAATGTACACTTAAGTGCTAAAATCATATAAGAATGGAATGCTTAAGTGCTAGTAACAAGAAGTTTCGGTTAAACTACCGACATGGCATTTTCCGGTAATTTTTTTACAAATGTGGCAATTCTTTTAAAAAAATTATCCTCATGGCCATTTCTTTTTAAACAAAATTGTCCACGTGACACTACAAGCCCTCAAAATTATTTTTTTATTACAAATATTAATTAAAAAACTAAATTTTTTTTAAAAGGAGGAAACCATTGCTTCAGTGAGGGCCTCTATAGCCTTCACCATTGTCACCGCCCCACTATCACTAGAAAGGGTTGGCGACGATGGAGTGAGGGTCAATCGGGGTCTTTAAGCCCTAGGCAATAGCTGACAACCCTAACAAGTATTGAAGAGGGCCTACAGGCCCTCGCCCTAGTCTGGGGAGTGTCGTGGTCCTTCCCTAGATTCTATTAGGGTCACCAATCCTCCTCCAGAGGGGCCAAGGGCAACCAACCATTAGTTAGGGCAGGGAGGGCTAGTGACTTCCATCGAATCTTGGGGAGGGCTGTGACCCTTACCCGAGATTTGGGCTTGTAAGCCTTTGTTAGCGATCGGCTGGGGTTGTTGACCATTGCCTAAGGCCTAGTGACCCTGGCCAACCTTCGCCCCACTATTGCTAGTCCTTTTTGGCGATGGTGGGATGAAGGCAGCAAGGGCTATGGAGGCTCTCATTGATGGCTTGTTGCTACTATTTAAAATATATATATATATATATATATATATATATAGTTTTTTTATTTTAATTAATATTTATATTAAGAATCAATTTTGGGGTAAACAGCGTCGTTTTGAATATTCATTGCTAAATAGGCTTAAAAACATGCCACTAGACCACTTATATTATCAGAAATAAGCTACACTGGATTTTTGGCTACCTATTGACATTTACAAATCCCCTTGAAATCCTCTTGCCCATGTATTCTTGGATTGTCTTCTTCTTCATCAAATCTTCATTAAATGCTTGATTTCAAGCACATTGTTCTGTCTTGGTTTTGAATTAGAAAAGCCAACCAAATGGCCTCCTCTTCCTTATATGCTTGCCTGCTTTGATAGATGATGACGTCACGTTGAATATTATGCACTGATTTTTAAGAATGATTGCATGGACATATAAAGGGAAAATCCTGAGGTGTTGGGTGTATATGTCAAGTTTTGCAATCTAAATGAGACCAAGATATTTAAAAAGTAAGGCATGCAAAATTTGACAAGTTTTCAATAAATATGCGACAATGTGCAATTATTTTCCTACAATTTTACGTAAAAAACATGCATTGATTTATTATGTTGAGCATGTACCATGTTTGCAATGGTTAATGTATGGACATGAATTAAAATTAATTATTGTGGTATGCTCATATGGTCACATAAATAAGCCATCACCCTAGCGGGAGTTTGGGGGACAAAGTCCAATTTATTGGAAATCCAAGCAGGAGTTCGAATGCAGGTCGACAAAGGCCAAACCTATGCTCCTTTGGGAATGCCGTTTGGATAGGGGTTTTAGACATAGCCGAGCCAAAAGGTGGTACGATACCTAGTTAAGCCAAAAGACATCGGCGGAAGTTTGGTTGTAGCTCTGATGAGAGCATAATAATCGAAACACACATGAATGCAAAGCACATGAGAAAGAATTATTATGTATTTTGATTATGCATGTCTATTTGCATTGACTATGACATGTATGAATTTATACTATGCAGGGTATAACAATAGCTAAGTAAGATTGCATGTGAGTCGACTCGATTGTAATTAATTACTTTAGTGATAGAATGCCGATTGCCTTGTTTATGGCACGCATGAATATTTATACTGTGCAAGGTATAGCAATGGCAATGTAAAGTTGCCTGTGAATCGATTGATTGCTGATTGTTCATTACGAGAGTTACCGGATAGATCATGTTGTTAGATAAGGTAAAGCGAGGTTCGTTTTGCAATTGATCTGCTATTGAGTTGTGATTGTGTGTTTAGGTACTTTGAGGCAAGTTGATATGCTAACCGGGTTTAGGATTGTAACTCACTAAAATATATATCTCATCTGTCGCTATTAAACATTTTCAGCTTCCGAGGATGGCACACCATCCGGTGCGATTTGGGGTCTCCAAGGATTGGGAGACCATTGTCATAGCCCATAGATGTCTTGGGCGAGTGCACTTACATGAAAAGTACCTATCCACTATCTGGGTGGATGAGAGACTGGGGATGTGGGTTTCCAATAGTTTTTTGGCATGGTTCATCAGGGAAGGGGAAGACATGTTCGGCCGTCTGTGAGATTTTGATGGCCTGCTTGGGAATCTGAGCATGAGGTTTGGGGTCCCATGGAGGTGGACACTCCGAATGGGATAGTTAAGGATCCTGACCTTGCCCCATTAGCAGCTTACCAATATCTCTCTAACTACGACCCGATGGAGCTTGACTCTAATTTGTCTCTGTATTTTGACAATCCTTGAGGGATGTATCCGGGTCAAGCTTTTGAGGGAGTAGATTAACTCTAGCCTTGGTATCTTTTTGATGGCTCAATAGGAAACCATGTCCACCTGTAGGGCTTGTAATTAACATTTCTCCTTGGGTTAATCTAGTAGATAAATAAAATGGATGGTTTGCTGCAATTATGATTGATCCTCCTGTTATCCCTATTATTGCGTATTTGAATGGGTGACATAAATTTGTTTCCGCTTACATATAATAGAAAGATAAAAAGAATGGTTGGTGACGTGTCTTGAGACATCACATTTATTTGACCAAAATAAATGGAGGTTGTCTTAAACTTGAGGATTGGGGCATGACACTTTTTGTTGTCAATGAGCCCCATTACTTTCCCAATTAGAAGAAAGTAACCAAGCATTGATTTTCTTGTATCGACACATTCGGCTAAATTTGAATTTGAATATCCAATCACTTCAAGATGATCGGATCTTTTATAAGTGAGAAAATAATTCTTTGTTCCTTGCAAGTATCTGAGAACTTTCTTTGCAGATTATCAATGATTCAATTCAAGAATATTTTGATAGTAGCCCAACATTTCGACAGCAAAACTGATGTTTGGTTTGATGCAAGTTTGTGCATACATTAAACTCCCAACAACAGATGCATAAGGAATATTTTTCATTTGTTCATGTTCCAATTTACTTTTTGGATATTGCATGAGGCTAAATTTGTCACATTTTGGAATTAGAACTATTCCTATTGAACATTTACAAATATTGAATCTCTCTAAAATTTTCTCAATGTAGGCTTTTTGACAACCCTAACAATCATTGTGATCTATCACAGAATATTTATATTCTTATTGCATATGTTGCCTCTCCTATATCCTTCATTTTAAAATTCTTAAAGAGAAATTTTTTGGTTTCATGTAACAAACCAAGATCATTAGCAGCAAGCAAAATTTTATCAACATACAGAATTAGATAAGTAAACTTGCTCACTGACCTTCATATATATACATCAATCGATAGTGTTTTTCTTAAATCCAAATGAAGTTATGATTTCATTAAACTTAAGATATTATGTCAAAAAGCTTGTTTAAGTCCATATATTAACCTTTTTAATTTATATATCACGTGCTCATTTCCTTTAATTGAAAAGCCCTTGGGTTGGTCTATATAAATCTCTTCTTCTAAATTTCCATTAAAAAATGTGCTTCTTATGTCCATTTGGTGTAACTCTAAGTCATAATGAGCCATTAAAACCATAATGATTCTGAGTCCTTCTTAGAGGTTGGTGAAAATGGTTCCTTATAATCAATGTCTTCCTTTTGAGTAAAACCTTTAGCAACAGGTTTGGCCTTATATTGTTCGATATTGCTTTTTAAGTTGCACTTGGTTTTAAATACCCATTTACACCTTACCTTTTTACATCCTTTAGTCAATTCAATAATATCCCAAACTAGATTTTGATGCATAGATTTTAACTTTTCTTCCATGGCACTAAACCATTTATTAAAATCATCACATTTCATGACTTGGGAAAATGAATATGGATCATTTCCAATTTCTAAGTCAATTTATGACTCTTGTTGATAAACCATATAATCATTAGATATAGCCGACCTCCTTTCTCTTTTAGATCTTCTTAATGCTATTTCTTGTGGCTCAACTACTATAGATTAAATATAGGCATCTTCATTATAGAGTGTTTGATCAGTAATTTGTTGCACTTGATTACTGTTGGGTTGAAATATAATATCAAGGATAATAACTTTAGAAGTTTTGGGTATATGAACTTCTACGCTTACTTCTTCAATACAAACATCACACATTCTTTCATTCCCACAGATGTCACAATTTTCAATGAATCTAGCATTTCCAAATTCAACAATTCTTGTACTACGATTAGAACAGTAAAATTTATACCCTTTAGATTTCTCTACATAACTAATAAAATAACCATTGGTCGTTCTTAAATCCAATTTCTTTTTCATGTGGATTGTAAATTCTTACTTCTGTTAAACATCCCCAAACATGCAGTTGTTGTAAACTAGGTTTTCTTCTCATCCACATTTTAAATGGAGTTTTTGGAACTACCTTATTAGGAACCATGTTTAGTAAATACAAGAAGTCTTTAAAGTAAACATCTACAAAGTTAAGGGTAAAGATGAATGACTCATTATACTCCTAACTATTTCCGTTAAAGTATGATTATGCCTTTCTACTACACCATTGTTTTGTGGTATAGCTGGCATTGTGTATTGACCACAAATGTTATATTTTTAAAGGAATTTAGCCAATGGACTCAGTCGTTGTCTCGATTCATCATGATTTCCATAATATTCACCTGTTCTATCCAATCTTACTATTTTCATCTTTTTTTCTAATTGCCTCTCAACTTCTTTAATATACACCTCAAGTGCATTTGATTGAAACTTATTATGCAAGAGATAAATGTAACCATAACGAGAAAAATCATCAATAAATGTGATGAAATAGCTTTCCTTACCAAAAGATGGAACATCAAAAAGACCACATATATCAGTACGTATAATTTCAAGAAGCACTATACTTCTTGTGGCACATTTTTTAATGTGTTTTGTTTGTTTATTATTAATACAATCAATATGTATTCAAAAGTTAGTGAAATCCAAATTCGGAAGAATTTTAGTCTTTACTAATCTTTGTATTATTTCCTTGGATATATGACCCAAATGTTTACATCATAAGTAAGCAGAATTCCCTTTCACTAAACCTCTTTTAGTGCCAACATTATGATGCAAGGTCATTAAGATCTCAACAAAAGCATTATCAAGTCTAAACTTGTAGAGATCATCACATAAAGTTTCAGTTCTAATAAGAGTATCACTCTTAAATAAACTGAAAGATCCAAAACCAAACTTATAAGAAAATCATATTATTGGCAAAGAAACTAAATTGTGAGAAAATGTAGGTACATAAAGAGTTCGAAACAAATCCAAATAATACATAGTATCTAAGACCAAATGATAAGTGCCAATGCATTCAGCTGGAGCTTTGTTGTCGTTTCCCGTAATCACATAGCATTCATTTGGTTTTATGGTTTGGATCATTAGAAACCCCTGCATCATATTTGACACATGAGTGGTGGTACCAGAATCAATCCACCAAGTATTACAAAGAACTTAAGTAAAGTTTTATTTAAAACATACTAAAGTACAAGGCTTACCTTTCTTTTCAAACCAAGGCTTATGTTTCAAACAATCTTTCTTTAAGTGTCTGATTTTGTTGCAAAAATGACACTTATTAAGATTGTTTCATTTTTGTGTTTTTGATAAGTCTTTGAAGAGTCATTCAGAACATGTAATCCTTACTTCTTACTCATTCCATCTTTCATTTTGGAATTTTTTTTCAGTTTCTTGATGACTTAAAAGATAAACAGAATGAGCCATTTGATTCTTTATCCTTGTTTCTTCTGGAACAAGCATACTGCCCAATTCATTTATATTCCACTTATCCTTTAAAGTGTTGTAATTCATTTGAAATGGCCCATATTGCTCATGAGGCAATGAATTAAGTATGAACTGTACTAAAAAATATCATCCACATTCATTCTCAAAGTCCTTAACTTTATTGTGAAGTCGTCATCTCAAGTATATGCTTATGCACGGTACGTGAACTATTATATTTCATGGTGATTAATGTGCTTATCAATGTACTTATCAATGTACCAACAAGTAACTTATCAGTAATTTGAGATTGCTCTTCAACAAATTTCATAAATTCCTTAGGACTATCAGTCTTAAGAAGAGTAATCTTTAAGTTGTTTGCAACTATCATTCGCATGAACATTAAGCTTAATCTGTTAGATCTTTCCCAAGCTTTATGGAGAAACTTTTCATCATCACTACTTGCATCAATAATAGCAGCTGGTTTCTCAACTTGAAGTGCTAAATCAAAGTTTAGGACACCTAAGTGAAATTGGACTTATTCACTACAATTATGACAATTCATTCCATTATATAAAGGAACAGATGAAGCGTGTGAATGAAGTGACACGAGTACGAATACTACAAACATGCAAGAAAATACTCATACATTAATACTTTAAGAATATCACCTAATCAAATTCAAACTAAACAATACATGTACATCACAATTCTCCTTTGGGTGATCCTATGATATACAAACATACAATAACCAAAATTATGCTAATTACTTTTATTTGGTAATTATAAATATATCTCATTAAAATTTATTTGCTATTTTTGGATATATAAACAAATTTAACAAGACATATTAATTACCAACTTTTATGTTCATGAATTATAAGAAAATAATTAACTTTTGGGTTAATTCCTAAGTTCTTATAGTAAATGAACTTCAACATATCCATGACGTGAGTAAGGATATGTAACATATCAATTTCAATCATAGTATCAATTAGTCATGGGTAATTAAGTTAAACAATTTATCATATCAAAAAATTCAAAAAACTTCAAGGTTTGGCCATTTTGGTGATTAACAAATCGTTCATAATATGAATTTTTACTATTGTAAAGCACAAATATTTACCAAATAGCATGCAAGGGCAAAATTGTAATTAAAGCATAAGGGCAAAACTGTAAATCATAATTCCAAAGGAGCAGAATTGTAAATATAACATCCAGGGCAAATCGGTAAATAAACAACAAGAGCAAAAACATAATTATCTAGTAAATAGGGGCAAAAATGTAAATAACCATAAGGAGAACAAAACTATAATTAATAAACACATGAAGGGGCACGTGGGGGCGCGTGGGGCGTATGAAGGGGCTCGTAAATAAGGGACCCAAGGGTAAAATTGTAAATAAGGCGCGCAGGCTGGAGGTTCGGGCGTGTAGATCCCATGCGCTAGCCCTCCAGTGCACGCGTGGGCACGTGGCACATGGATTCTACGCACCTGACTGCCCAGAGCACACGTGGGAGCGCGTGGGGCGCATGTATTACACGCGCCTTCTTCGCCTTCATCCTTGTTCGCCGATTACCTCTGTCTTTCACCCTATTCTCCATGAAAACTTCCACCATTTGGATTTCATCCAGCAAAAAGCCGTATAAAAACATTTTAACAACAGCAAATAACAAGAAAAAGAATTTCTCGATGAATTTCATCCATAAATAATAATATTTCAATAAATGAAAAAAATTATGAGATCTTAAACAAACTCTGATACCAACTGTTAGTAATAATATAATTCTTCAATGTAGAAATTTGGAAACCCAATGATCTTTGATCTTCATAATTTTCACAATAAGATAGATGAAGACATACCTTTATACATAGCAATATCGTTGGAGATAATTATAGCAGAAAACCAAAGAATTCGAACTAAATGAAGAAATCTGATTTCTCTCCCTTAACCCACTTTTTCCTTGAAGTATTCTATCGATATGGGAAAGAACACATTGTTCTTTTCTTTCCTATTTTGTTATATGTGGATAGAGAGAGGACCAAACTCAATTTATATATTCTATTAATAGGTACATTCTATCAAAGCGCATTTTAACTTTTATAAGAGCCGTATATTTTCAGAAGAGTGGTAACTTCCTTACGAAGATTATATCATTTCATTTCATTAGAGTCGTAGCTATTGTAGCCAATATTTATTTTATAGCATTTCAATAATTATTAAACCATTAATAAATAATATCATGTGGGCCACAATAATCCTCACACGATCTTCCACATATGAAAACCCATGAAGAACGGCACCAATTGCGATGTGATTCAGAAGAAAAATTTTCCACCAGTTAACTTAGGAATTTACCAGTTGCATGAGACACATTGCACATCACGTGCACACAGAGATCCGAAGCGCAAACCACCCTCTTTCCCAAACCGACTTGTTGTCGCGTTTTTACATCTTTCTAATGCCTCACCAGTCGCTCCCATGATCGAGGCCCATTCGGCAGGCTGAGCGGATGCATGATTGGAAAAGAGCATTGGAGGATTTAAGAAAACTTGAGTTTTCTATAATATAAGGAATGAAGTGACCATTAATCAATTTATGTAAGGCTAGGCTAATTGGGATGCTGAGTCATGTGTGAAAGCATTGATCATTTGCAGAAACTAGAGAAACTTGTGGCATGGGGGTTTGATTACATATGGGGAGGTGTCAGCGTCCCTACAATGCTCTTTCTGTATTGCATTTTCCAATTAAGTCACTTGAATACAAAATCAAATACTTTTCCAAAATTATTGATGCAATTTTAATTGTTATGAAAATGTAATCAAGAATGATCCTTTGTCAGTTTTTGCCCAACATGAGTTCATGTACAATGTGTGTTGGTGTTCCAAAAATATGCAACGACTTATAAAAGTATGCATGAGTCCTAATTTGCCATGTACATGCATGTGAGATTGACTAATGACATATAATTAGGTGATGCATGTTTACTTTTGAAATTGACGGAGACATGTTATTATTTGGCCTACCTATAGGGGTATTTTCTATTCGGGTGAAGAATTCAACCTAGAAGGAGGTGAATAAGTTGAATGAGAAACTATGAAGAACTTTTGTGGAATACCAGACAATCAGGATTGCTACTAAATAAACAAATAATGTAATGCGTGCTAATAATGGAGAGATGGCAGATAGCGCACTGACATTTATAATGGTTCGGCTTTATCTCCAAGTCTATGTCCCCATTAGTAATTAGTATTGTAAGTTGAAACCAGCAAATGTTTTTCCTAGCAATAGATCACACTATCTGAACACAAGCATTGCTCTTACACTTATACACTTGAGTACTTGTTATTACAACTTAGTCACCCCACATGGAGACATAATCAGCATCGCAGCTACTTTCAACAAATACATAATAAAGAAGAAGACTCGAGATGTAGACTTGGTTTGTTTGTTTCCACTTAGCCCTAAGAAGTAGCAGTTGGTATTACTATTGACATAGGTAGAAAGTCTTTCTTCCGCTTACTAGCATCAAAACGGCTCTCCGACACTGATGGTTTCCTACACCAATCGGATTACTCCTGTCAATGTTTTGTCTTCTGTCAGAGTTGCCATAATTGGTCCAACTCATCTCCAATGTTCCTGATGTGAGCTCCAAGCATTTATAACGGCTATATAAATGTTGATCATTGTTCCAATCGAATGAGCAAATGACCAGCAACTTCCAAAACTCAATATCTACATTGCCCCTTACCCATGTAATTAGTGGAGATTACTAGTAGTTTATTGATGCTATCCATCAATGAAACTGTGTGGAATGATTTCCGATCAATCCTCCAATGATCCTTTTGGCTTCATCAGCTTCCAAAGATTTCCAAGGACATCAACATCCATGCTAATTTCTCATCTTCACTGAATGATTCAGTTAGCATCCAAAGGCCTTAATGGGTACCAGCATCACTATTGATTACTCGTCTTCACTAAACTCACTAGACTGTCAACATTGTTATTATCTTCCATCTTACTTAAGAGAACTACTCCGGCCAATAATATGCTGTCCCAATAATGATCCGCCTTCTTTTATCTTTTGATCTTTTCAAGCATACTGAGGATCGTGACTCTATCAGATCCTTCATCTTTATAAGTGCAGTCTTCTAAGATTCAACAAACATTACTGTTCTAGGCTTGTTTACTATCACTAAAGTCCATCCAACTATTCACCTTATCAAGGTCCTTCTAGCTTGTTCACCTTTGTAGAGATCCTTCCAGTTTGTAAACATCTCCATGTCCAATACTTTGTTGACATTAGATATCGATAATGATTCTTCCATATCGATAGAGCATTCTCGAGTGTGGTAGAGTACTCAAGATCATACCTAATAGTATAACATCTGTATAGTGGTTTGTGTAAATATCATTCGGTACTAAACCAATACACCATCAGTAGTCATTAATTGTCTTTGTCATCATTAAAATGACATAGGGGGATTTTCCCAACATTTTCATCCGTTCGTCTATATATAATAAGAGTTTTGAAAGTCGAATTTTTTAAAGGGAAAATGACTATTATCCTTTCGAAATTTTTTTGGAAAATCATGTTATACATGGGACCTTAGGACTTTAGCTCTCCCGTCTTCAGGTATGCTCAAACCAATTCCCTCGATATTGCAACCTATGGGTTGGATTCATGCAATGGCTTTTCTAATACAAATATTTAAACAAGAGAAATAAGGTTCTACAGAAACTAAGATCTTCCTGGATTTATTTTAATGAAACAATAGCTATGAAATCACATTTTTATATTTTTCAAAGGTAATTTAGGCATTACAATGTCCTTATGAAAAGCCTAATTTTAAACCAATAGAGTAACAACTCATTTATTTAATAATTCTAGCCTAACTTTGGCTTTATAACATAATAATTTTATCTCAGGGGTTTAAAATCGTCATTTGTCACCTTCCAATTTTTCCTCAATCCGCACCATATTGAGATGGTCAGATTCTTCAAGCTAGAATCCCGTAGTAATTTACAAAATAAAACCAAGTTAGTACCTTGAATTTGAGAGACTATAATTGAAAGAGAGAGATTTATAGTAAGCTACCTTGAAGAAAAAAGAGTATAATGAGCCCCTATATATGAAGGACTTTTGTACCTCAAGAGAAACCTTTTGAAAGGTTGGACTGGCCATTTGAAAGGGCACAAAATCCCTCCAATGGGTTGGCTCAGCCTTTCGACAAAAACTGCCTTTCATGGGGTGGTACGCCTCTTCAAAAGGCTAAACAGACCTTTCGAAATGAATGGGCAGCCCTGCGTAGAGGCAATGCCAGTGTTTACACAGGGGAGAGCTGAGCATGTTAACCGACCTCGATCACCCCCAATTTTTTTTTCTTAATGATATATTGTACTTATTATTTAATTTTATTACATCTGCCAAATATATCCTAATCATACCAACACTCTAGATCATTTTGTTGGGCAATTCAAGTAACATTCTAGCCCATCAATTCTACAATCTATTACGATTCACTAGCAATGATGCGATCTCTCACTACGCTTTCCTCCTTACATAATTCTTTTATACAGCTTCAAGTAGAATTCCATGCAACTGTCAATCGGCACATGCTTGATTTTCTTACTTGTTTCTTTTTTATCAAATATCCTAATTGCCTATTTATGACAACAACATCAAATTTATGCCTTAGCACATATACCCTAATTTTTCTCGAGTAGTCATCCACAACTATTAGCATAACCTTAGCCCTCTTCTTCGAAGAAAACTACAATATCTTGTGAAATATAAGTGAGTCAACTTTACAATCTCTATGGTTTCTTGCAACAATATTGAACTCCACTTTCCACTATTTTCCTTGCTTATAGTGCTCACATACATTCAGTTACTTTGTAACATAACCGCACAATAGATTCTTTTCACTCCCAACTTTCAAGCTTCTCTCACCAATGTGCCAAAAAAGCATACTAATGCATCCAATGTCTCCACGATAAAATTCTTCACTACCCTTAGAGTTCTTAAATGCCACCCTACTTGATTGCTCTTATTATCATCAAGGTACCTCAAACAACCTTTAGTACTCCATTCTTTGAATGATACCAACACCCAGGGATAGACAAGGGTGATTTTTGGTGTCAGCGTTTGCGGATGAAGGCAGAGGAGGAGGAAGATTCTGAATCGATGAAGAAGTGCCGTGTCACCGCCTCTCTCATCAAAATATTTATAAAATGCCACACCGGAGACACGGGCCTTTAAAAGGTAATAAAAAAATCAAGTTAGTTTTTTAAGTGATTCAAATTAAACAGATTTAACGAAAGGGATTTTGTTGCATCAATTCAACAAGTTTTAAAATTTGATTATATTTTTTGAAAGTTTCAATACTCACTTGTACGTTTGTGATAAGTTTTAACACTTTTACGCACTTATTCCTAAATTAATATGTTGTTTAGAAGTGACAAAAATATTTCACTAAGATATATTTTAAAGTGTGACGCATCCTATACTTTAAACTTGTTAAACTGGTTGATGTTGCAAAATATGCTTTGCAATAGTAACATTAATCAAACAAAAAAATTTGAAAATATAAAAAAATGCCACAAGGCCAACAAAAAAATTATAATTCTTTTAGTGTATCAACGAACTCTATTTGGATGCACTTAGTAGCAATCGATATTGTCTCGATCACTTTATAAATTCATTGAAATTGCTTTATTTTCTAATTTTCTTTCCCCCACCCCTCCTGTTCAAGGCCATGCTGTGCCACATGCGTTGCATAGAAACTGATAGCGAAATCTAGAATTCTTTTACAATGTTTTCATTCAGTTCCCATTAATCTCACACGCTTTTTGCCACGACTTTTTTGGAAGTCTTAATGCGTGGAATCTATCAGTTGATTGAATGATTGCGTCCGCGAAATTTTCATGATGTTACTGTTTTAGGGGGACCCTTTAGTTTGGAGTAAAGCAAGCGGCCAAAGTTGACGCTCACAGAAACAAAACAAAAACAAAAAAGGAGGAAAAAGTAGTTCATTTGGCTTATTTACCGTACAGAATCATGAGGAAGAGGAAACAGGAATGGACTTTAGGAAAGTCTTGGACACTGGCGGCGGAATTTAGAAGTCTCCCACGTGGTTTCTTTTCCATGTTCCCACTTCACTTCCGAAAGCGACTTCCCACAAAACGGAAAAACGAAAAGAAAGATAAGGCCAATTATTTGGCATATTTCCCGTGCAGAATCACAAGGAAGAGGAATAGGAATGGTGGCCAAAAGTGTAAATGCAGCACGGCTAGCAGTCAGAAAGTTTTTATGATATAAAAATAATTTGAAATAAATATTATTAAAATACTTAAATAATAAATTATATATTTATCTAACAATTTAAACTTTCAAAATAATTAATAATAATCTCATAAAATCTAATATGATATCAAAATTAGAAGTCATGAGTTTAAATCTGGCATAAGTACAGCGGGAGTGCCACAACTTGGCACGGAGAGACACTTAAGTGCCATAACTTACAAACGGTACACTTAAATGCCACTTTTCAAAAAAAAAAGGATTACTTAGGTGCCAAGTGATCGGAACCTTACCGGAAATCCTACGTGGCTCGCCGGAAATACTAAATCGGTGAAAAATCAGCCAAAACGACATCGTTTTGGCTGACGTGGATTTATAAAATTTTATTAATAAAATAATATTAAATAATAATATTATTATTATTATAAAATCGATTTTATTTAATGCACAGCCCTCGCCGATCCCCTCCTTCTTCTGTTTTTTTTTTTAAAAATAAAATTGATTTTAAATTTTTTTAAATTTGACGTGGACAATTTTTTTTATTAAAATTGCCACGTGGATTTTTTATTTAAAAAAAAATGCTCCGTCAGCAAATGAAGTCGCCGGAAAATGGACACGTGGCAATTTGGCCGGATTTTCTCGCCGTTGGCACTTAAGTGTTCATTTTTGCTCCGATTTTGGCACTTAAGTGTACCGTTTGTAAGTTATGATTAATAATAATATCATAAAATCTAATATGATATCAAAATTAGAGGTCATGAGTTTAAATCTTATCAAGCTTCACTTGCATCTCCAATTAAATTTTCACACTTAATACTAGGTAAAAAATTAGACTAAGTTAGGCACTTCAAAGACCTTGTTTTTTCGGGGAGAAAATGAAGATGGTCAGAAAAACACTTGTTTTGTAGTGTATTTGATAGTTTGTTTTCCGTGGGGATGGAGGAAAGATCATGGTTGACTCAAACACAATCATTATTTGTCTTTCCTATTTGCTCTTGGGATCTTATTGAGATCGCTCATCGTTTCCATATTTAATTGCACTTTTTAAAAATTTTAGAATTCAATTGTATTTTTATAATAAACTTTACACTTTTGTGCACTTATTCCTAAATTAAAAAGGGCATGTGTGTTGTTTGAAAGTTACAATTTTTTTTCAATAAGATATATCTTAAAGTGTGGGACAAACTTGTTATAACTAGTATTAACACCTAAGGGGGGTGAATAGGTGTAGAAGAACTTTATGCACAAGCAATATCAATCTTTTGCAATCTACAAACAGGAATTAAATAGAGAGAGTAGAGAAAATTGCAAACACAATTTATAATGGTTTGGCTTTAGACAAGCCTATATCCACTCTCCAAGCGATTAGCCAATAGGCTAGATTTCACTATATGATCAAAGGTGATTACACACTTTTAAGTGTTAGCACTTGGTGATGATATGTCTCACAAAATCACTCTTCTTGGTAATACACTAGGATCACTCAATTTCGCACTTTAGGCAACAAATGAATAACAGAATCGAGCTTTGGAATATGTTAATCATATCTAGTCTCCTAAGTCTCATTCTCTCCTTATATACCCTCCAAGCCAGACTCAACCGTTGGCTCTTCTTTGAGAGTTTAGTCTTCCCTTTCCTGGACAGACTTTATAAGGCAAGTCTTTTTGACCATTTGAAGGTAGATCAAATCCCCTCATACAATCAGAATACGAGCTTCCATAAGTATTCCATTCTTCTTTAGAAGTTGTCCGTTGATTGATCCTGCCAATCAGTTTGATACAACAGAATCAATATAATTAAAGTAAGTGAAATACTTGACCGTTGGTGATCTGATCCTGTAGTCTCCTTCCAAGTCTAATAGACTAATGTTCTGAGTCTGCTTAAATTCTCCGTCTGGCACGGTCAAACTAAGAATCTACGTCTATTCGGATCTTCCATTTAGTATCGTCAGACTCAGAAGCTACGTCTCTTCGGTTCTTTCGTTTGGTACGAATAGACTTAGAGACATCTTATGCTTTTCCTTCTACCTCAAGCAAACTCAAAAGCATACGCCATCCCCTGGCTTTTTCTTCTTAAAAAATGTATAATTTCTTACATAAAATGATTTGTTTACATCAAAACTAGGAGTTTTCTCAACAATCTCTCTCTTTTTTATGGTGACAAAACTTTTATGCAGATGGCTTGCTGTTCCTGCAAAACATGGTTAGGCAGAACATACTTACATAACATAGTAATACATGACCGGTATAATGATGCTCAGATCACAAAATATCAAACCAGTCAAATGACATTAGATGATGATCCATTCATGCACACAATTCCTACACCCATGTTCAAAATAACAGCACAACCAACAAGCCAAAAAAGTAACAAATCAACCAACATGTATCCAATTACTCTCCCCCTTTTTGTCACAATCAAAAAATCAATATCTTGAAAAGAGTAAGCAAAGTAAAAAAAATTCGACAAATAAAGTAGTCAAACAAAATAGATCAAAAGACAGTGGGTTTAGGAAGATTCGGAAGATGGCTTTTTAAGGGTTCGAACAAGAGTGAAATCCTCCATATCCGTGGCAGACTCCTCGATCCTTGTTAGACACTAATGAATGTGTCCTCCATTCGTGCCAAATGTTGCTAAGTGTTCTTCTCTAGAGTCTCCAGTCTGTTGTTAAAAGAGGTTTCCACAGCAACCTACTGATATCTGATTTGCATAAGTATATCCAATATCTTCTGAGAATCAGCACGATCAAATGAAGCTGCAGGAGTATGTGTTTCAACATTGTGAGACGGATACTCCCCCTAAATTAATGCTTCAGTCTGGCCTTGTTGCCCCTGTTGATGCCTTTCATCTGCCTTGTTATCAGCCTCAAGAACAGGACCCTCATCCATTCCATTTCCTTCTTCCTCTCTTTCTTCTTCTTCTAGATCTTCTTCGTCCTCATGCTCTTCTTCTGGTTCAGACTCAACATTCTTAGCAAGTTGAGGTTCTACACTAAGAATGTTCTCTTTTGGCGCTTCTAGTGGAGGCATTTCTGCTTCTGGATCTATCATTCTAGGTGCAGTCTGACTCAAATTTGCTAGAATCTCATAAATGCTTTCCTTCGCATCATCTTCATCCTACAGCAGCAGTTGTCTCCTTCTCTTAGAACTTGGTTCAGTAGTAGCCACTTCATTTCCTTTTCTCTTTGCAGTGGTTGATGCCTTAGCCAATTCCTTCTTCTTTCTTCTCTATGTCTCCACAACGTCCTTCAGCCTCATTTTGTTGATCATCTTGAGTCCAATGGCCATTCTTGGAAGCACTTTAGTGCAGAATCTCCTGGGTAAATCTATCTGGAGATGTTCAAAGATTCTAGTCACCAAAACTCCATAGGGCAGTTGTCATTTGTCCTTCAAAACTGTTCTATACATGTGTAGAAGAATAGTATGAGGGAGTGAGAACAGAACTCCATTTTCAATTGCCCACATCAGTTTTGCTTCAAATCTAGCCACATCAATCTTTGATGATGCCTTAGGACAAATGTAGCTAATGATGATTTTATGTAGAATTGTTCTTGCTGAAGTCAAGGGGATAAGTGATATTAGCCTTAATAGAGTTTGTAAAATGTTTACAAACAGTCTCATAGGTGACTTCAATGGACTTGAAATGACCCCTCTCAACTTTCATGATGTTAGCCAAGATGTTTGCATTAACTTCATAGAAACTGTCATTCACACTAAACTGCATTTTGTTTGGAGACAAGAATGATAAATTAGAGTAGAAGTATACTGTTAGTTCTAGATAAACAGCTGTAGAATCAATGCAGAATCGATTGATTTGCAATCTTTCAAAACAACTCCTTAGATTTATATCAGCAGCATCCAGAAAGTCAAAATCCACAATTCTATGGTTCATTACTCCTCGATCAAGCAGTCTATTATAATATGCCTTATGCTCTTTAGAACGAACCATTGCAGCAACCCCCATTTTGACATCAAAATTTCTATAAACTTGTTCATCATTCTATAAACTTGTTCATCATCTTCCTTTTCTCCCCAGAAAATATCTCCACTCCTACTGGCTTCACTAGCCCATTCTCTTCGTCTAGTCGGAGGGTCAATAAGTGAGACAGCCTCAACTAGTCACATTTCATTTGAATACCCTTACGACCTCAAGTATACCAATTTGGCACTATCAGTTGCGTTTATGTTTACTAGATACCGATACATTCTCATGACCCTATGGGGTTCTTGAGGTTTAGGCAGAGTTAACCCAGACATACCTCTTCTGGAGACGTTCCTCTGCTCAAATTTTGTTGGGGGATTCCTCAAAGATTCCACATTCTCACTTGCATTCCTTTGAGCTGATGCAGTTGGAGAATGTCTTTGGGATTCTTCAGAAGTTTGCGTCAGATGGAAGTGCGTCTATCCTCCTTCTACATTACTTGGTCCTCTACCAGCAATCCTGTTTGATCTTCTTTGAGGAGATGGAGACACAGACCTTGATCTGGACATAGAGGATCTCGATGCCATGTTCGGAGATGATTTGGTTCGATTTTGAGAACAAGATTTGTTCTTTAGGGTTTCTGAAAGTGGTTTCTGAAGAGCTTTGTGAAAGACTCGATTTTTGGGGGTTATAAACCCTTTTAAAGAGAGGCAAATGAAAGGACATGACTTTTTTTTAAAAAAATAATAAAAAAAAAATAACTGAAAATGGCAATTATTCAAAAATATTAAACTTGATAAAAATAGATGTAGACAACATAGGCATGCACCAGAAATTATGCAAATCAATTATTTGCTAATATTAACTTACCATATTCAATCATATAAGGAAATAAATTACGCGCCAAAAATTAAATTTCCAAAAATACCATCAAGTCCTTCTGAGTGCATTCCAGAAGATTGGTCCATCCAAATGATTGCTTCTCCCAAACTATATCTCGTCTTCATAGACTTTATGCAAAAAGATTAATGATATTTAATCTACTATATATTGAATCAAATGTACCTTTGTCCAGCAACTTTGTGAAGATATCTGCCAATTGATTCTTTGAATCAATAAATTCCACAAATATATCACCATTTTGCACTTGATCTCTAACGAAATGATGCTTGATTTCAATGTATTTTGCCTTTGAATGTAGGATCGGGTTATTGGTGAGATTTATAGCACTTGTATTGTCACATCTTATCTCAATGCAAGTCTCTTCCTTTTCATAGTCCCTCAGTTACTGTCTTATCCATAGAATATGTGAACAACAGCTTCCAAAAGCAACGTATTCTACTTCTACTGTAGATAGAGCCACAATGTGTTGCTTTTTAGAAAACCATGAGAATAGCATTTGTCCCAGTAGTTGGCATGTTCTAGATGTGCTCTTCATGTCCACCTTACATCCTGCTAGGTTAGCATCTGAGTATTCAAGAAGGGTAAAGTCTGTTCTCCTGGAATACCACAGACCCAAATGTGGATAAGTAGCAATGTACTTATTATGCGATTAACTGCAAAGAGATGTGATTCTCTAGGGTCTACTTGGAATCAAGCACATAAGCACACATTATATAGAATATTTGGTCTAAATGCAGTAAGATAAAGAAGAGAACTAATCATGCTTCTATAGGTCTTCTGGTCAACTTTTTTCCCATTTCATCCTGATTTAGTTTGATGGAGATTGATGTTGGAGTTTCAGTCTTCTTACAATTCTCCATTCCAAATTTCTTGATCAAGTTCTTGGCATATTTTTCTTAGTAGATGAAAGTGCCATGTTTGGATTGTTTGACCTGAAGTCCTAGGAAGAATGTAAGTTCTCCCATCATGCTCATCTCAAATTCCTCTTGCATAAACTTTGGAAAGTTCTTGCACAATCGTTCATTAAAGGATCCAAAAATAATATCATCTACATATATTTGTACAAGTAGAATATCCTTACCTTCCTTCTTAATAAACAGAGTTGTGTCTATCATACCTTTCTTGAAATTGTTGTCTAATAGAAACTTACTCAGTCGTTCATACCAGGCTTGAGGTGCTTGTTTCAAACCATACAAAGCCTTTTTCAGTCTATATAAGTGGTCTAGCTTTCTTGGTTCTTCAAAACTAGGAGGCTATTCTACATAGACTTTTTCTTTGATAAACCCATTCAAGAAGGCACTCTTTACATCCATATGGAATAACTTGAAGTTTTGATAGCAAGTATAAGCAAGTAATAGTCTGATTGCTTCTAATCTTGCTACAAGAGTATAGGTTTCATCATAGTCTATTTCTTCTGACTGTGAGTAACCTTTTGCTACAAGTCTTGCCTTATTTCTGGTCACCTTACCTTGTTCATCCACTTTGTTCCTGAAGACCCACTTAGTCCTTATGATAGTTCTTCCCCTGGGTTTGGGAACCAATTCCCACACATCATTCCTTTTGAACTGCCAGAGTTTTTCTTGCATTGCCTCTATCCAGCTTTCATTTTCAAGGGCTTCGTCTATTCCTTTGGGTTCAATCTCATAGATAAGTGCCACAATGCTTGTATCCTTTCTGTTCTTCGATCTAGTTCGAATTCCTTCATTGATATTTCCAATGACTAGCTCTTGAGGATGACAGGATTTATGCTTCCAGTTTCTATTTTGCACTTCACTGTCATTAGAATCTTCTGGTGATTGAGTAGAATCCAGTTGAATGATTCTTTGTTCTTGAGTTTCCTCTGTGATTGTTTTCTGAGAAGAGTCAGCTTCTTTGTTGAGAGTAGATTTCTCAGGAGCAACAGTAGGTTCTGAATCTTCAATTTCAGTTCTACTCTGGTTGGAAACATCTTGCTCCAAAAACTTCACATTCATGGATTCCTCCACAGTTTGAGTGTTCTTGTTAAACACTTTATATACTTTACTAGTGTTTGAATATCCCAAAAAAATACCATCATCTAACCTTTCTTCAAATTTGCTTGGATGAATGTTAGCATTTTTAGGAATAAAGCATTACCAACCAAAAACACGAAAATAGGAAACAATTGGTTTTCTTCATTTGAAAATTTCATAGGGAGTTTTCTCAAGAATTAGTCTAAGAAAGACTCTGTTAATGATATGGCATGAAGTAGAAACTGCTTCTGCCCAGAAACAAGTTGCTACATTGCTTTCAATAAGTAGAGTTCTAGCCATTTCTTGGAAAGACCTGTTCTTCCTTTCTGCAACTCCATTTTGTTATGGAGTGTAGGGAGAGGAGAACGTATGCTGAATACCATTTGTGTCACAAAATTCTGCAAAGTCTTGATTTTCAAATTCTCTACCATGATCTGTTTTAATACTTGAAATAGAGTAACCTTTCTCATTTTGAACTATTTTTGCAAATATTGAAAAATAAGAGAAAGTTTCTCCTTTATTAGCAAAAAAGAATACCCATGTAAAATGAGAATAATCATCTACAATTACGAGACAGTATTTCTTACCTCCGATGCTTTGAGTTTTAGTTGGTCCAAATAAATCCATATGAAGAAGCTGCAATACATGGTTAGTAGAAACCTGTTTAACAGATTTGAAAGAGCTTCTTACCTGTTTTCCCAGAGTGCATGCGGAGCAAAATTCTGTCTTCTTATAGCTTAACGAAGGCAATCCACAAACAAGCTTTTTGCTGAGTAGTTTAGAGATTTGTTTCATACTGACATGTCCAAGTTTGCAATGCCAAAGATTTGCTTCATCTTGAACTAAAATGACACATTTGGCAGAGTCTTCATTTATATCCAAGAGATAGATGTTCCCATGCCTTTGTCCAGTAAATGATTGAAAAGAGTCATTGCTGATTCCAGAACATAAGTTCACTTTGAAATAAATTTTGATACCAGCATCACATAACTAGCTAATGCTTAGAAGATTGTAGTTTAATCCCTTAACCAGAGAAACATTGTTGATGATTAGACTTCCAATCTTAACCGTTCCTAATCCAATAATGTTTCCCTAGGTGTTTTCTCCAAAAGAAACTGTTCCTCCTTTAACTTTTTCTAAGCCAACGAACATTTTTGAATATCTAGTCATGTGTCTCGAGCATCCACTGTCCAAGTATCATTTCTTCTTACTTATGAAACTTACCTACAATCAATACACATACTCATTTTTCTTTGGTACCCAAATTTTCTTGGGTCCATTAAGGTTAGTAATATATGCTTTTTCTGTCCATTTCTTATGAACAGGTCTCCAGACTTTAGGACATTTGTTTTCAAAATGTTCTTTTTCTCCACAGTTAGAACATTTGAGATTGTCTCACATGTCTTACAAAATTCTTTTTGAAATGATTTTTGTAGGCCTATCGAGAAGGTCTCTGTCTAATTCTTTCTTTGACCTTGTGAAAATCAATTAAGGAATCACTTTCTTTATAACATCCAAGTCCTGACTTATCATAGTAAGGAATCTATATGGAAAGTATATGTTGTAGGGTTTTCGATCCTTTAGAAAATTTTATAGTAATATTTAAAACTTCCTTTTTGAGAGATTCATTTTCATTTTGCAAAGACTCTCAATTTTCCTTTGAAATCAAAAGTTCATTTTTGAGAGTTTCATTCTCATTTAATAAAGAATCTTGATTTTCCTTTGTTTCTGAAAATTCTTTTTTGAGGTCATCAAATTTTCCTTTCAAAGAATAATTCTGTTCACTCAACTTGTGATTTTCCTTTTTCAAACTGGAGATCCTTTTCAGAGTGGATCTTAAATTAGAACACAGCTCATTTATATAATTTGAAACTTTGTAGGAATATCAAAATGGCTAACCTCAATGTCTTTGTCTGAGTCTGAGTCAGATTCTAAGTCTGTTCCAGAGTCTGAGTCTGAATGTGCCATTAGACAGATATTGCCATATTCGTCTTCACTATCTTCAACCTTAGTGTCACTCCATGTTTAAGCTTTCAAGGCCTTTTTGTATTTTTCATATTTTCCTTTGTTTTTATTAAGCTTGGGACAATTTTGTTTTATGTGACCATTCTTTTTGCATTCGAAATAGACAACATCTTTGACATATTCTTCCTCATCCTCTGTCCTTCGTTGTCCAGATTGTCTATTTTGCTTCTTGTTGTAGAACTTTCTTCGTCGTCCAACTCGTCCTCAGAATCTGTATCATTAGAATCAATAATAGACTTGAGAGCAATGGATTTCTTACCTATGGATTCCACTTCCTCATTCATTTGTTCTGCTTCATAAGATTGTAGGATACTAACAAGCTCATTGACTATCAGAGGTTAAATTCGTATAGTTTCTCTAATAGAGGTCTTCACATTGTTCTACTCTTTTGACAATCCTCTTAAAAGCTTGTTGACTTTCATTGGTCCAAGAACAGGCTATCCTTTACATGCCAATCCGTTTACAATTTCTGTAAATCGACTGAACATGTCTCCTATGGACTCTCCCTATTTCATCTTGAAGGATTCATATTTACTAAGTAAAATATTTACTTTGGTCTCTTTAACAGGATCAGTCCCTTCGTAGGTGACGTGCAATCTATCGCATACTTCCTTCGCTGTATCACAAGAAAATATTCAATTATACTCATTAGGAGATAAAGCACAGTAAAGGGAGTAAATAGCCTTAGCGTCTAGAGTTTGTCTCTTTGTTAATTCTTCTGGTGAGATGGTAGCTAATGTTTCTATTGCTTTCCCATCATCTTTCTTTGTGGTTTTTCCATCTTCAGCATTGGGATCAATTCCTCCTTCAACTACATCCCATTCCAACGGATCCTTTGATCTGAGGAAGGCCTTCATCTTGTTCTTCCATATATTGTACTCTTTACCATCAAAGTATGGTGGTCGAGTGTTGCTCTGTCCCTCAATCAGATCTGGTGCAAGAATATTAGCCATAGAGGATCTTTAACTCTGAAGTAATAAACACTTCAAAATACTGAGCACAGGGCTCTAATACCAATTCTTATAACTAGTATTAACACCTAGAAGGGATGAATAGGTGTAGAAGAACTTTATGCGCAAGTAATATCAATCTTTTGCAATCTACAAACAAGAATTAAATAGAGAGAGTAGAGAAGATTGCAAACACAGTTTATAGTAGTTCGGCTTTAGACAAGCCTACGTCCACTCTTTAGGCGATTAGCCAATAGGTTGGATTTCACTCTTGAGTGTTGACACTTAGTGATGATATGTCTCACAAAGTCACTCTTCTTGGTAATGCACTAGGATCACTCAATTTCACACTTTAGACAACAAATGAAAGACTCGAGCTTTGGAATATGTCAATCCTATCTAGTCTCCTAAGTCTCATCCTCTCCTTATATACCCTCCAAGCCACACAAGACTGTTGGCTTTTTCCTTGAGAGTTTAGTATTCCCTTTCTTGGACAGACTTTATAAGGCAAGTCTTTTTGACCATTTGAAGATAGATCAGATCCCTTTGGATTCTGTTCGCCCATACAATCAGAATCCGAGCTTTCATAAGTATTCTATTCTTCTTTGGAAGTTGTCCGTTAATTGATCATGCCAATTAGTTTGATACAACAGAATCAATATAAATAAAGTAAGTAAAATACTTGACCGTTGGTGATCTGGTCCTGTAGTCTCCTTCTAAGTCTGCTTAAGTTCTCTATCTGGCACGGTCAGACTCAGAATCTACGTTTATTCGGATCTTCCGTTTGGTATCGTTAGACTTAGAAGCTGCATCTTTTCGGTTCTTCTGTTTGGTACGGATAGACTCAAAGACATCTTATGATTTTCCTTCTGCGTCAAGCAGACTCAAAAGCATACGCCATCATGTAGCTTTTTCTTCTTAAGAAATGTATAATTTTTACATAAAATGATTTATTAACATCAAAACTAGGAGTTTTCTCAACAAAACTAACTTCTTGATGTTGCAAAAATATGATTTGTTATGTAACATTAGTCAAACGACAAATATTTGATAATATAAAAACTGTCACGTCAACAAATGATTTATAATCTTTTTAGTGTGTTGACCGACTCTTTTTCAGTACACTTAATACCAATTGGCATTGCCTTGATCACTTTATAAAATTCATCAAAATTGCTTTATTTTCTAATTTCCCCCCCCCCCCCCCCCGGGGCTTTCTTGATGGCCACGATATGCGGCATGCATCGCGTCGAAATTGACAATGGAATCTAGAAGTCTCCTACGCTATTTTCATTCTATGTTCCCACTCTACTTCTCATTAATCTCACGTGGTCTTTCCACAACTTTTTCGGAAGTCTTCATACCTAGAATCACCCGGTTGATTGATTGAATGATTGTGTCCGCGAATTTCCATCGTGTTACTTTTTTAGGGGACCTTTTTGTTTGGAGTAGACCAACTTGCCAAAGTGACCTCACACGGACCCAGAAAAGAAGAAGGAAGAAGTTCATTTGGCCTATTTACCGTGCAGATTCAGGAGGACCAGGAACAGGAATGCTGGACTTTAGGAGTGTCTTGGAAACCGACAGCGGAATTTGGAAGTCTCCCACGTAGTATCTTTTCTACGTTCCCACAGATTCCAAAAGTTTCCGACATTATGCCGTCCTGTGGCAGCATGAGAGAGCTTCCTTCTCTTCAGCTCTTCAGTCTCGTTAGCTCCAGGCCTTATTCTTGCTCTTCAACGATATCACCAGTAGGAAGTGTCTTGAACAGTGACAATGCACTTCAGGAGTCTCCCACACGGTTTCTTGACTACTTTCCAACTCTGCTTCCCATTGATCTCGCATGTCTTTTCCCACAAATTTTTTCGAAAGTGTAAATTCCTAAAATCAATCGGTCTCATTGATTGATTATGTCACGAAAGGTCCATTATATATACATACACACTTTTTTTAAGGGGATACTTTCATAGAAATAAGTGCTACCATTCTACGGTCAAAAGCCCCCAAGGTGACTTCCCACAAAATAGAAAAACGAAAAAGAAAGTGCGGAATCACAAGGAAGAGAAACAGGAATGGTGGCCAGAAGTGTAATGCGGCATGGCCTATCCATTTGGGAGTTTTTGTGACGTAAAAAATAATTTAAAGCATATGTGATGCAATTATATCAGTGGAGATTTTTTATGGTAATAGTTCTTGAAAGTTAAGTTGGACACTTCAAAACTTTATTCGACATAAAATAAAGACGGTTTGAAAAAGCACGTGTTTTGTGTCGTATTTGGTAATTTAATTTTTGTGGGGACGAATGAAAGGCCGCTGTTGACTCACAGTCGATGTTTGTCGTTTGTCGTTCGCTCTTGGGATGTTATTGAGATCGCTCCTTTTTTCCAGATTCCATCTCCCCTCTATTTATGCGCGATAGTTTCTCTAATTGCAGTGCCAATACTCACTTGCGTCAGAGAAGAAGACGTAGACGAAGAAGAAGGCGATGAGCAGCCAAGACGAATCTCTGTCCACGCATTGCGGCACATGCGCGGTAGGGGTGCCGATGGAGCCACAGGAACATCCCGCAAGCCAGCACGCCACCACGTGGGTCGCCAAGGAGGCTCAGCCCACGAGCATTCACTCCAGCTACTTAAACACCACTGTGAGCAGCAGCGAGAACGTGTGTGTCGACATCGCTCCGGTGAATGCTTCCACGTCATCCAGCCTCCACATCGTTCCGGTGAATGCTTCCAAACCGTCTGGCCTCCACATCGTTCCAATGAATGTTTCCTTGCCGTCTGGCTGGAGTGAGTCTATTTGAGGCGTATTTCGCTTTTGTAGTTCTGTTTTGGTTGATGATTAGGCTTCAGAATAGGGTTGACGAGACAACGCTTTGCTGGTGTTTACAGATCCAATAAACAAAGTATGCAACAAGTTGAACCGGTGTGGGAAGAGGGTCGATGATGCTTCCAAAAAAGCAGAGACATTCGTGGACAATGTCTGGAATCACCGTGAGTTTTCTCTACATTTTTTCTGGCTAAACTTCTTTCGATAATCAGATAGAAACATTTTGGATTTATTCATGGAGACGTATCTAATTGATGGTTGCTTGCTTGCATATATTTCTTCTCTTTTTTCTGCAATATATGTGAACGCTATTGATGTAAATATTCAATCCAAAGAGTTTGGCAATTGCCAAAAATATGTGAACGGTGGACCCTATTGATCAGTCATAGGCTTATTTTGCAATTACCACCTAGGAACAAAGATACATGCTTCATAATCTGTGCATTCCATCTGCCAATTAACAGCTGAGTGGATCAAGTCCTGTGATTATTTATCTAGAGGAGCTTCAACTTTTATGTGCGGTGCTATCTTCAGTGCTTATTCTTTTGGCAATTTGTGTCAATTCCTATTATAACAAATTGCCAAATGCATAACATGGCACTTCCGTGAAGGACATGGTTTGTTTTCCGTCATTTTCTATGGCCCAATTTCTTTTGCCCTGGAAAGAAGAACAAATTAGCTTTTTCCTGCGAGAGCAAGCACTGCATCAGTTGCATAAGCTTGGCTTTGGCTTGTTGTCCGTTTTTTAGTTTACGTGTGAGAGACAAAGCCCATAATTTCTTGCATTCTCTTCGCCCCCCAGTTTCTATTCGATTGAAATGTGATGTTAAGGGCTCTATTCGAACCTGACCTCAACTAACCAGTAATCATGCTACGTTTGTTTTCCAAAACAGTTAAAACTAGCCATAGCATCACAGATGCAGCAATAGCTCGACTTGCTCAGGGGACAAAAATGCTCAAAGAGGGGGGACGGGATAAGATATTTGAACGTACTTTTGAGATTCTGCCCGAGGAGAAGCTCCTGAAGGCATATGCTTGCTATCAATCCACTTCCTCCGGCCTTGTCATAGGGACATTGTATTTGTCAACTAAGAGACTGATCTTCCATGGTGATGAGCTCCTTTGCCATGACGCTCCCTCAGGGCAGCAAAAGTGGGATTATTCCAAGGTAACCTTTCCAATCTTTCAGCACTGAGCTTTTGTCAAAATATTGGTAAGTTTTTATGCATTACAAAATGATAGCCTGAGTTGGTATTGTCGTTTCCCCTATTTTGACTAGCATGCCAGCTTTATAGTCGGAATTTGGGAGAACCTTCACCGAGAAGGATCTGCATTTACTCATTGGCCATATTGCTACACTGGGCCTGGGATCATTCTTCTTGTTATCTTATTTTTATCTAAGCATGAAGCATCTTAATGTAGTGAAACATACCTTCAAAAAAAATTCGTCAAACTCTGCTGAGCTTCACTCTCGGACCATCAGTTTTTGATGTGCTTTTGTCCTGATGCCTGTTTAGGTGGTTCTGCTGCTCGATCAGTTGAGCTTTGTTAGTCGTTCTTCAAAAGGGTTGGATCATTCTGAAAAGTACATCCAGGTCGTTACGAGGGATGGTTATGAATTCTGGTTCAGGGGTTTTGTGTCGTATGATAAGGCTCTCAAGAACATAAATGAGGCTTTGCAGCACAATCGTGAGAATAACACGGCTGGAAGTATACGAGGACGATCAGTGGCCAGATTGGAGAAGGAACATTCAACTGTACTAGAATAACTTGTGGTGTGTTGGTGCTTGTGTGTGACTGCTATGGATAATGCTTAACCCGAAATGATCTAATTGTCGAAATGGAAGCATTCCACTGCAGTGAACTTCTATTTACTGAGGCATTGACTATGGCCTAATCACTTGTCATTTTTTCTTGCTATGCTGATTGCAAGGTTGCAGAATCAAACACATCCCTTGATCGCAAAGTCGCACAAGTAATTTCCATGCACGAGATCAGAATCCATAGACGTACTCCAATCATTTTGCCAACAAACTGAGATGGAAATTTTTACTCGGTTTTGGTTGATCTTATGGATTAACAATGTTCCGGCTTCTGACTAAATAGAAGGACCACTTGGTCCGCCACAGCTAATTCATACCGTAACAGGCAACTAAAATGCTGCAAGCTCTCCGAAGAGTTTGCAATTCACATAATAAAAACTAACCAAAATTCTGGAATTTGACTCTTACGAAACGGCGAAGTGGAATGGCAATGGGCAAAAGTAATCACTAATTAGAAAAGGGCCTAATACCCTTTAAAAAAAAAAAAAAACCTTGGGATTTACCCCATTTTTTTGTCTAAAAAAGGCCCAACTTCTATCCCAAATCTTTCTGTCTAAAAAAAACAGCCAACTTTTACCTGAGTCCCAAATTCATCCCCCGTTAATTGCCTTCCAAGTAGACATTAGTTATCCGATGTGGCATCCATGTACAGGAGGAGTTTAGGTCCACCGTCAATGGCCAAGGCAATTGGACAAATATAGGCGCGTGGGCGTTTGAGAAGTCTTCCAACCTGGAAAAAGCCCTTTAAAGTCTATCTTTTGTTACTAATTCAGATGCTTTTTCAAATGTCGTTGAAATAACGATAAACACTTAATTGCTTATACATTATTGGATGAGAGAAGCTAATGTGTACATACTGTCGTCTGGGTATATATTGTATCAATGGCAATCCTCACTTGAGAAGAGAATGAGAGAGAAGATATCGTCATCTTTACCAAGTTCAACTCTTAATTTACATTGGTAAGCTTGATGTCTATCACTCTTTCGGGGCACCCTTTGTCTTCATGTTTAGGAAGCCCTGTTCAGTAGATGGTATGCCTTGCTCATTGGTCAAAATGTCACTGTTTTGGCTGGAGTCAATTGACGGACTTGGAGGAAAATGAATGCTTACTAAAGTTTCAACAGCTGCATTCTCATTGCCACCATCATCCATATCTCTATTTCTAGATCTTCCCTCCCAAAAATTATGGGAACTAATGTCTCTTTGGTAAAATCTTCTTCCTAATTCAACAATCTTCTCCCACAATGAACCTGAAGGACTTGTTACTTCATGCCAATTTCTCTTGACGAACATGACCATGAAAATGAGGAAAGCAGAAAGTGCAGCAAATCCAGCAATCAAGAATAGGCCCCAGAAACTGTCAAGACCCAAGCTGTTGGAAGACACTGAGGAATTTGAATTCTGGCAATTGGATTTCGATGAAAGCCATGTGTTTTCAATTTCCTTCATTTTAGGCCCTTCAGTCACGTTGAGGATTGCTCGCGAAATATCCGATACCAGCGGAGACCCTTGGGGGGAAACCTGTAAGCAAAAGAAGTAGAACATAGGATTTTTCAATCAAAGTATGAACTACTAAACCTAATAATTGCAAATTTTGAGGGTTTTCTATATTAGCTAGAGTTGAGGGATTAAGGAATTTACGAAGCCAAATCCAGCAGTCTTAAATGCTGGAATCAAGGTATATTTGTTGCAATATTGTGAAAGAATTAGTTTGAGGCAAGGGACTTCGTGGAATGCTGCTGCAATCCCGCCCTTTGCGCTTCCAATGGAAAGAAGCTTATCACATTCTTCAAGAGACTGATAAGCTTGGAATCATCAAACTTCATTTGTTTGAGCATTCCATAAGTTAAAGAGCCGCGCAAGTAACCCACTTTTTCTCCACTCTTTAGGAGTCGATCTACATCAGTTACAGTTGGTTAAATATTTGCAACACACCCAAAAAGAGCTCAAGCTTGCCATGTAACTTTGCATTGGTAAAAGTACCACGAAAACCCACATGATCACAACAAATCATGCTAAGTTGCTTAGTACTTTCTCCCCTACAATCCAAATTAAGGGTGACCATGTAAATTCTCCTACAATGATATGTAAATTGTAATGTTCAATTTATTTATAAAATGAAGGATGATTACTTTTGGCAAAGACCACGGTCGAAAAGGAGAACCAGAAACTTGTGCCAATTAGATGCATGGTTGGATCCCTGAAATCTTCATTAATCTGATGTTCGAGAGTCCACGCAACCAATGCTATAAGCACAAAGAAGCATATGGTGGTTAGCCAAAGGTCCCAAGTGAGTGGCTTTAAGAAAACCCAAGCATTCTTGCTCTTATTGTCCTTGTATGACATGAGCATTGCAACCCCCAATTCGGTGTATGGTAAAGTGAAATCAACATACAATGATCTATTCACTATGATTGTTGTATCACCCACCACTGCATCATAATTCTATTCCAACAAAAGGAACGGAAATGTCTTCCATGTCAACCACATGATAGCATAGTAATTTTCAGCATCTATTTCAACAAAATCAAGCACTTGCAATGAGCTCACCTAGTAAAATACTTGATCAATCATGTCATTGTAACTGCCAGCACTACCATTAGGCAAGGCAAATGGGATAAGGTCATAAGCCATAGCATAAGGCAATTTTTCTATGACAGCTTGAAAGATGTCAATTCAAAATCCGATGACTTGGGGTGTGTTTGTGCTAGGATCTTGAGTCACCTTCATGAATTGATTAAAACTGTCCTTCACACAAACTAAGATTTTCACCCTCTTCCCATTGGTGGGAATCTCCCAAACCTTAGGAATAGAAGTCGAATCTCCTGGCCATATTATTGTTCGGAGATTACTCTTCAAAGTGGAATATATGTTTGTGTTGACTGGACTCAAATCTCTTTGCAGCCCATTTTTTAATGTCCAAAACCCAATCCCTCTTGCTACATTTCTCTTGATATTAATAATCTGGAATGCTGACGACTCCAACTACCCATCAACAAGGCTAAAATTTCCAGCAAGGCCCATAAATGTCGTATTGGCTAGTCCTCGGAGAAGTTTCTGGCCATTTTGAGAGACCCCAATAGTGTTGAGATCCGTTGCATCTGTCGAAGCCTTCAATATCTGAAAGTAAAATTGGCCGCACCCATTTCCTCGACAACCATTGCCAGAGCCCAAGTAGCGTCATAAGCCCAATATCCGAAAATGTTGAACTTAGGATTAAGGATGGATGGATTGTCCTGTCGGAATTTTGTCTTCCATTGAACCACGAATTTGTCCAGGTTTGGCGTGTCCGAGACAAAAGTCTTAATGCCCAATACTCCTTGCATTGAACTAGCGACAACAAATGAATCTACAGAACTCATCTGGTCAGTGATTCCATTAGTTAAGATCCACACAAAACCTTCGCTCATCATTCCCACCTCTTTTGCTTTGGCAAATGGCCGAGAACCGAGGGTAGGTAACATATGCACGATGAACGCCCTTGTTTGCATGGTCACTAACTTGTAGAGTTCTTGCATGATTTGATCGTCTGTGGCTGAAGGAGGAATAAGACTCCTATATGGCACTCGCATGTCGACTTCTTCCAAAGCATCTGTAAGAAAAGGTATGATGCCTTTCCAAACTGATCGTCCAAATATATGAGGACTGATTCTTTCCAGCCAAAAGCTTGGATGACTGCGCTTATGGCATTCACTTGGGACGAGTCATTTTGTGCGGCTCGAATGAAGTAAGGACTCCCAATCGAGCTGAGGGAAGGACAAGTAGCAGAAAAAGAGATGATGGGCACTTGAGACTTGTTTCCGAGGTGAATGATAAAGTCTGCTTGCATGGAACCTTCAGGGCCTATTATGGCTTGGACTTGCCTATTCTTTATCAAATCAAGTGCTGCAAGGGTGAACCAGAAAGACGGTGAAACAATATCAGTAAGGCAGATTATGGAAACTTTTAATGAAAAAGGCATAGTATCAATCAGAAAAGTCAATGAAAACTTGATGCAGTATTCTAGCAATTTAAGAAAACGGAAAATAGAAGTTCGAAGTTGGAAAAGAAATTGCGCTTAATATTATTTGAAGATATAATCCTCTGACGTTATTGCAGGCATTTAGTTGTTGCCTTAATAACAAAATAAATGGCAAGAAATATACCCCAAGTGTTAGAACTTGGCACCCAAGTGGACAAATAAGTGTCAAATCTTCAAAAATATACACTTAAGTATTACTTTATTTTGAAAATTGGATACTTAGGCATGCTGGAAATCCAAGTGACATTATTTTTTATTAAAATAAGTCTACACTCGTCGAAAATCTAACATGGCTTGTTGTTGGCACTTAAATATTATTTTCTTCTCTGATTTTGGCATTTATGTGTCCATTCATGCTAAATTTTGGCAGTTGGGTGTCCACACCTCAAAAGAAAAGTGTATAAATTGGCTTTGACACTATCAAGTTGATTCTTCTTCAACGTTGAGACCTCTATACCTCATGGCATCAGAAAATTCCACTCTAGAATCCAAGCCTTGTATTTCAATTAGTGGATTTTGTGAGGTCAGACCTTTGTGATGTTATATATGAATTCTCCCAGTATCCATATTAAACAGCTTTCATGTATTGACAATTATTTGATTTAAGTTGGAACTAAAATATTTTTTATTTAATTCTCTATAAATAATACAACTTCTATGGAATTAATTAATTACTGACTTAACTGGACACACCTCATTATTATGATATTTGGTTCAACTAGAGAAATAATCAGTATAATCATGTGGAGTTATGTACCCCATCAATATCCTCCCAAAAAAGAATTTTAAATCATTTCTATCAATTGATTGCGCTTAAATGACTATGTTCTAATCTGGAAAGCAAAATAGTTTTATGCTCTTTTCAAAAAATGTAGGTAGGTAGCCTGAATCTTTTGCGATACAATTTCTAACAAGATTCACCTATCATTTACAGGCAGACATAACTGTAAAGAGTTAAAACTTCATTTACAGCAGGACAAGAGTCACGGGAGAGCTACACAATCATCAAAGTCGTACAAAATAAAACAGTCACGACCCGACAAGCATGGTCAAATTGTGACTTCAACTCGATCAATTTTATTTAAGTTGCCTTCTTTGGGCAATTGCTTTACCTGCCAAAGTGGTCTATTGGCGATTTTTCATAATGACTTAAACAACAGCAATCATTCGTTTGCTGATCGTTTTTTAATGTTCCTGTCCAAACAACAATAATCTTTTGATGATTGGCCCGGTTCAATTAATGAAACGACATTTTCGAAACAAGTTTTAGTATACACCTTTTGTTATCTACATTTCTCCACATATTTTCTCATTCTAGTGCAAAGTAATTTCTTATATATTCTCCATGTGAAAAAGCTAAAAAGAACTCTACAAATTTCACATTGAAAGACAAAAATAATTTTCCCATTTTAATTTATGATGCGAGAGAATGATCCTTTTCAACATTTTTTCAATTGTCTCGTTGTGGAAGTTCCCATAAGACTATTTCAATTATGCTGCATCCCAAAACACAAAAAACAAAATCCAATGAACAAAGTTTTGCGATTTGGCGTAAATGTGAAATAATTATCTCCATTATATCTAGCAATAACATTTCTGGTTTTAGCTTTCTAAAAAGTAAATTCTAATTTCTGAAAGAAAAAATATTGGGTACTCAAGTGAGGCCAACTCAGCAAAATATTAACCCACATGTCTTGCGACACGTTTAAAACTCTCCCGGGCCCTTTCTCTCTGTCCATTCGCTTCACTCCTCTGTTGCCAGACACTCTGTGTACCCACTTCTATTTTTCTTTTTTTTTGCAAGTAGAAGTGTCCAAGCACAGAGAGAGAGAGAGAGAGAGAGAGAGAGAGAGAGAGCGAGAGCGGCAATTTTACACAGAAAATCTGGAGTTTAAGAAAGCAGAAGGAATTGAGGTGGGTCCATTTTCTTTGTTTCTGCAAGCAGAAGTGTTACATCAGAGAGAGAGCGCTGAAATTTTATAGAGAAAATATGGAGTTCGTGAAAGCAGAAGGGATTGGGGTGGGTTTTTGCAATGAAAGGAGAAAGGAAGACGGTCATCACGAAGTCGAAACTGAAGTTCGGCTTGGTGGATCTTGAGCGGAGCTTCAAGAGTGAAGAGAGAGGGAAGAGGGCGCGTCACGTGGAGACCGGGGAGAGAGACCGTAGAAAGAGAGAAAAATGGAAGTGGGTAGAGAGTGTCCGGCACAGAGTAGTCAAGCGAGTGAGAGAGAGTCTTAAAGCTTTTTCAATTGTGGGCTCGGGTGCTGTCCCCAAACAAAAGAGCTAATATTTTTGTCGAGTTGGCCTAACTTGGGCACCCAATATTTTCTCCTAACTAAGGAATAAATTGATTAAATGGTTTCACGGTCAAATGTGACACTCGGAGACTATGAATCCTCTCAAGCAAGGCGTCAAGCTATTAGTCGGTTTGATACGACCGCTAGACTTGAGGGGATTATATTGACATATTTTTGACTTCGGGACCCTCCACATTCCTAGTGTGAAAGAGATCAAATCGAATCTTTAAGTACCGACTTGATGTTATCTTTTATTTACAATCTGCTTGAAAATAAAGCTTGAAAGTTTAGCTGGGAATTTTATTGAAACTTCAAATATGTAGAAACTAAAATGTTCACATGATTGGCAAACACGTCATTATGATCAAACAGCTGCACAAAAGGTCGTTACAAAAGACTTTATCCTCTACGACAAGATGTGCATTAACCCAAAACCATATCATGAACAGGTAGTTCATGAGAGAGAGAACCTGCAGCTACAGCAGCAATATCATCTTGTTCGGAGTCCCTAACGTTGAGGACGAGTCTGGTCTTGTAGGAAGGGTTTAAACTATAAAAGTTAGAGAGAGACATGTTAACGCGGCTCAATCCCATCTGACCCACCTACTTCTCCAGATCAAGAACCACTCCCACGTTAACTGGGATTGTTGTTGCATTGCTGTTGTTACTTCTTTACGCCTCTGCGACACAAGGGCCATCGCTGAAAGTCGTGACAATTGCAAAAAAGGAGAGAGTCATAAAGAGAAGCTTTTCAGCATTGAAGGAACTCCCTGCAGGAACCATTGGAAAGGGTTTTGGGAAAAGGCGAGTCTGAGTTTGTAAGAGGAAGAGTGAGAGAGAGACTGAGTACATGCTGATGCTGAAGATGCATTTATAATGGGGGCAGCGCTTTGAAATGTAAGACAATGCATTGGCAGCTGGCATTCAAGGATTATCCGACGTGGGCGGGACCCATTTGGGATTGCTCGACTTTCGGTGGCACCGACAGTTCATCGTTCATTTTTCAAGTTATTATTTAGGATGAAGAATATAAAAAATACATGGAAATCACTGTTCACCATCTTCTCTCTGACTTTCCCGCACCCCTGTAGCTCTGGCTCGGAGGTCTCTCTGTGGTGCTAGATTCGAGCTCCGATTTAAGCTGCGACTTGGAGAAGAAGCTGAGGTGTACCTGCCCTCCATTACTGCCTAAGCTATTGCCCTGCTTTGGCTCAGAAGTCTCTCTGCGATGCCGGATAGGTTACTAGATTCGAGCTCCGATTTAAGTTGCCAATTGGAGAAGTAGCTAAGGTGTAGCCGCCCTCCATTATCGCATAAGCTCTAGCTCTAGTAAGCTCACCCTCCTCGCGGATTTGCTTGCCATGTTAGGGCTGCTAGTTACTGGATTTTCTAGTCTGTCTAGCTCAATCATGGATAAGGGGTCAGATAGCTTGAAATTTCCGTCTAGGATGGGTTATGGGAGAAGCTGGAGCCGTAGTAGGGCCCCAGGCACCCAAAATCCCTCGCCTGTCCAGGTTGCTAAGGGCAAGAACATTGCCCCTCTCTCTGCAAATGGTGGACACAGCCTTGACGGTAGAATAGAACCGTCATCCTCTGGTTTTGCGAATGTAGGGCCGTGTCTTAATCAGAGCTCCGCAGCAACTGATAAAGGACAAGATTTGAGGTCTTAGCATGTGGGGAATCCACCTTAAGCTACCCGCTCTTGGGCAAACGTAACAAGAGCTGCAATGCAAGGGTACTCCCTTTCCTTCTTCCCTCCTCGCTTAGATGGGGATAATGTAGTGCATTGTATTGAGGATGACCTGGATGCAACTTACCCTATTTGGCATCAATGCTTGGTCGGCTAGTTTGTTGGGAAAAAACTTCCCTTTTAGTTAGTTGAGACAGCCCTCAAACATCTTTGGGGCCAACGATTATTAGAAGTGAAGGCTAACGACCAAGGTTTCTACTTCTTTCATATCTCTGATCCTGACTTCAGAAGGGAAGTGCTTGAGGGTGGCCCATTAACTGTGGCACATATGCCCCTAATTCTCCAGCAATGGCAGCCCGTGTTAGAGCTGAAAAAAAGAGAGCACTTGTCAATCCCGATGTAGATAAGATTGAAGAACCTTCCCTATGGTTTATGGTCAGCCATGGAACTTAGTAAAGTAGCCAGTGCTATAGGTAGACCACTCTATGTCGACCAACGTACCGAGCAATTGAAAATGATCCCCTTTGCTTAGGTATGCGTTGAACTATTTTCTTCTAGACCCTGCTATGATACCATCAAGGTCTTTCTAAATGGTGTTACTTGCATTATAGATGTTGAATATGAATGGAAACCCATATCTTGTCCAAGCTATGGTATATCTGGACATAGGTGCATTGCAAATGTCCCCAGCCCTTCTAGAACAGAACCCTTGAATAAAGCTGTTGAGCATACCAGTTTCCCTGCTGATGTGGTCAGATCCTCCTCTCCACTAGCTCCAAATGCCGACTCCCTCCCTGGTTTGGTTGCTGCTCTAGGCCTAGAAGACAACAAGTCAACAAAAGATTGCAGGACAGCAGAACAAGCTTTGGAAGATGGATGGTAGCAGGTCCTGAGAAGATAGCAGCACTTGCCTACAACAGTCGGTGTTCCTACAGCTCTGGATAGACAAGTTGCTCCAGTTGCCGCCCCGTTCCAGCTGCACCACCCAAGCAATAGAAGCTGCAGCAGCTCAGCTGCAACCAGCAATAGCTCAGTAGCAACCAACAGCAGCTTAGCAACAACCAGCAGCTCCGCTTTGTTAAGATGTCAACACTATCGGTGCCTGTTCGACCTTCTCCTACCATACCTTTAGCAGCCACCGTGACAAATATATTGCAGGACAATCCTCATGGTGGTCCCCCTGCAACTCAGATTGTTGCCACTGCGGAACCATCATCCTCAACTTCTTTCACCTTTGTAGATGACCTGGATGAAGAGCCTGCTGCCTTTTGGATTAGACCACACTGAGGACTCATGATGACCCCTCTCTAAAGGACGATACATCTGGTTTGTAGCTCACTAAGGTAAGGATAGAGCAGGTTGCAACCTCTCCTGTCAAGACTAAACCCACAGAGCAGGCTAGTGGGTCTTAGCCTTCATCTGGGATCCTTGCTGCCAAGGCCAAGACTGTAGCTCATAGTAGGCATCCCAAAAGGAAGTAGCTCTCCTGTCCCTCTTTTTGACTAGTAAACTCATGTTTTTTGGTTGTTGGAATATCAGAGGCCTAATGACTTATGTCAAACAAACTGAAGTGAGACAGTTTGTTTGCCTCAATAATATTTGTTGTGTCAGTATTTTGGAAACCAAGGTCTCAGCTGCTAATTTTGATAATCTTTCTTCAGGCTTAATACCTAGTTGGGAGTGGGTTTCTAATTATGAATACTCTTCTCAATGGTGCATTTGGGTTGGATGGGACCCATTTTTGGTGGGTTTTAATGCCCTGCTTCACACTGACCAGCTTATTCATGGTGAATTAAAGTTTTTGAACTCCAGGAATGCTCTGACCCTTTCTATGGTATATGGGGAACATACTTTTGTGGCTATGAGACCCCTTTGGAACAATATTATTAATCTAAGTTTGGCTCTTAAGGAAAGCCCCTGGATGGTGGCAAGAGACTTCAATGCCATCAGGGACTCTTCAGATTGTATGGGTAGCCTGAACATATGGATCCCTGCCTTCGATGAGTTCAAGGATTGCCTAGATCAAGCTGAATTGATTGATCTTCGTTATGTGGGCTTCCGGTTTACCTGGTCCACTTCCTCGGGTGCTCGTAGGAAGCAGCGGAAAATAGATCGGGTTTTGGTTAACAATCACTAGTGCATGGCATTTTCCTTCTCTAAAGCGTCTTTTCTGGCCCCGGGTATCTCAAACCATTCTCTGATGGTTGTGAGGATACTTGCACCTATTTCCCATCGGATCCCTTTTAAGTTTTTCAACTTTTGGCTAACTCATCCAGATTTCTCTATGCTGGTGGCTCAAGCTTGGGAGATACAAGTAACAGAAACCCCTATGTTCAAACTTTGTGCTAGACTCAAAGTACTAAAAGATCAACTTAAGTGCCTAAATAGAGATAATTGCTCAGATATTTCTAGGCAAGTGACTACGGTCAAGAGGGCTCTAGTGATTACTGCAAGAAGCACTACATCAAGACCCTGGAGTAGCTCCTTGGCGGAAACGGAAAACTCTCAACTCAAGGGTTACTTTGATTTTGGATCCCTTGAGGAGTCTTTCCTTAGACAAAAGTCCAGGATCCACTGGCTTAAGGAAGGCAATCGCAACACTAAATTCTTTTATCACTCGGTCAATCACTAGCACCTTCATAATCGTATTATCTCAGTCAGGGACAGCACAGGCCATATGACTACCAAACTGGAGGAAGTTCAGTGGGTCTTTGTCTTGTATTTCCAAGACTTGCTTCCCTCGGTTAGTATGCCTTTAAGGCCGTCTGCATAGGGATCTCATTGATGTTATTCGTTCCCCTCTTCAGGAAGACCAGGTTAATTTTCTTTCCCAACCTTTTCTTCCATCTGAAGTGTGTGATGTCATGTTCTCTATTGCTGGAAACAAAGCACTTGGCCCTGATGGCTACAATGTGGACTTCTTTAAAAAGAACTGGGACAAGGTTGGCCTCTCAGTCACTGAAGCAGTCTTGGATTTCCTAGAATCCGGTTGTATGCTCAAGGAAATTAATAATACTATCATTGCCCTAGTGCCTAAAGTCCCCAATGCAACATCGGTATCAGATTTTCAACCAATTGCCTATTGTAATACGATTTAAAAGTGCATAACCAAGATTCTTTCTTCTAGAATTGCTGCGACCCTTCCTTACTTGATCAGTCCAGCTCAAACTGCTTTTGTGAAGGGCCGTAGAATCAGTGACAATATTCTACTTGCCCAAGAACTCTTCAGTGGGTTTCTCAATAAGCCTTATGTTCCAAAATGTGTTGTCAAGGTTGACTTCAGAAAAGCCTATAATACCCTTGATTGGGATTTTCTAGAGCAAACTCTACTAGCGTTTGGCTTTCCTAACCATATCACCAGACTAATTATAGTATATGTTCGTACCCCTAAGTTTTTCATTTCGATAAATGGCAAACTTCATGGTTTCTTTTCTAGTGGTCGAGGCATAAGACAAGGTGACCCTATGTCCCTATACCTCTTCACCTTGGTTATGGAGGTATTCACTAGGATCATTGATTCTCACACTCGGCACCCAGGTTTCCGGTACCACTAGCGGTGTAAGGCCATATGCCTTTCTCATCTATTCTTTGCAGATGATGTATTCATTTTCAGTAAAGCGAGCCTCCCCTGTATCTCCCGCATCAAAGATGGGCTCACTCTATTCTCCAATTGAAGTGGCTTAATCCTGAATACGAACAAGAGTGAGGTATTTATTTCGGATGGCTCTAAGACAATTAAGGATCAGATTCTACAAGCTTTTGGCTTTTCTTTAGGATCGTTCCCAGTTTGTTATCTAGGAGTGCCTATCATAACAACTCAATTGAACAAAGTGGATTACAATGCACTAGTCTACCATCTCACTTCTCGAGTCCAGTCTTGGACACACCGTTTCCTCTTATTTGCAGGACACCTTCAGCTTATTAAGTCGATATTGCATGCTATTCAAGCTTATTGGGCATCCATATTATGACTCCCTTCTTCAGTGGTGGACAAGATTGAGCAAATTTGTAAATAATTTCTATGGAAGGGTCCCTCTATGGGTTTGGGGGTGCAAAGGTGTCTTGGGTTGGTATTTGCCTCCCCACTTCGGAAGGAGGCCTTGGAGTGAGAAGAATCAGGGACAGCAACAAGACAGCCATGGCCAAACACATTTGGCTCCTTTTCATCGATAAAGAATCGTTATGGTGCAAATGAATTCATGCCACATATCTCAAAAGGAAGAACTCCCGGACTTCCCCGACTCCATCCCTTTGCTCTGGGGCTTAGCGAAGGATTCTTGCCTTGAGGGATGAATTTCAACCCCATTTCAAGTGGAAAATAGGAGATGGAGAGACTACTTCACTTTGGTTTGACCCTTGGTTAGACTTCGATCCTCTTAATCTATTATTTTCAGACAACTACATCTCCCAGTCAGACCTACCTAGACAAGCAAAAGTGAAAGATCTTTATTCTCCAGATGGGCTCCAGCTTCTCCAAGAATTGGTGTTATGGCAAATACCGATTCCCCAGCTTTCCTTCGAACAAGACACTCTCACCTAGATTGAGAATCCCTTTGGAAAATTCTCGATGGCGTTGGCTTGGAATGCTATTTGGCGTAAACACAACTCGGTACATTGGTCCTCCTTTGTGTGGGATAAGGCATTTGCTCCCAGACATCAATTCCTCCTCTGGCTCATTACTAAGAATCGTCTCCTAACTCAGGTATTCCTCATGTCTTATGGCAAAATTCCGAGTTCCACGTGCCCTCTCTATAATTCTAGGCTTGACTCAGTTAATCACCTATTTTTTGAATGCTGCGTCTCAAAGTCTTTGGCTGTATTTTGGGCTACTAAATGTAATTTTCGTTGGCACAATTCCTCCTAGACAGACAATCTTCATTGGGCTATTAATTTTTTGTCTGGAAAGGGGTTCTACTAGGAGATATCTTGGTTCTCCCTTGGCTCCCTCTGCCAACTCATTTGGAAGACTAGGAATGAGATTCTCTTCCAAGGTCACAACCTTTTTGTTCCTACCTTAAAGCTACATCTCTTTAAGGCAGTGAAAGATAAAGCCCTTTCCTTCTCGAAAGTTGATGATTGTCCCAGGAATAGAAGGATGCAGAACAGTTGGGGGACAGACCCTTGTATCTTTGCTTTGGAGCCACCTACGGTTTAGGCTAGGAAATTAGGATGCTCTCGATTCCTTGTAATTCTAGCTTGTTTGTATTGCTTAATTTGGTGTTTGCGGTACCCTTCCACTCCAACGACATATTGTCCAGCTGAGTGCCCATTGGTACTGTGTTCCCCCCTTGCTGTACTAGTTTTTGGTTGATTTTATATACACTTACCTTACCAAAAAAAAATTTCTTTTGGCCCAAAATTGTTTATACCGTCATTTTTTTTCCTGCTATTTCAATATTGCTTTAAAAAATTGATGATGGAACTTGGTTTGAGTGCTAGAGATGCCTCGAATTGAGAAAATGACATAAATGGTCTTTGGTCGAATGTGTAATATGGTCCTTGGAATTTTAATTTATTCAATGTGGTCTTTGAACTTTAACCCAATGCATAAGATAGTCAATGAACTCTTAGTTTGTCCAGTGTGATCCATAAGCTTTTAATACATGATCAATTTAGTCTCTAGACTATATGAAAATGTTTAATGTTGTCTCTTTAACATCTAATTGATTCGTTCTCAATAGCCATGAGATCATCATCTTAGGGTGATTGTTTTGTTGATAGATGCTCCTATTACTCTCATAGTCTCTCAAGGATAAGAACCAACTATGTAGCATCTACTAAAAAATTCGAGTATTGTATACATCATTAGTCTAATTCTTTATAGGAACTACCATAACTTGCCAAATGGATCTATTTATCATAAAGAGATTCGCTGTTCTTGAACTTGTTTTACCTTAATTTTTATTTGAGCAAGTAAAACTTATGTCTTGATCCGAGTGGGGATATCATTTCTCTTTTGCATATCCATGGAGTTTTGAAAAATTCAAACATCTTAGAGATAGATAGAGAAGTAAGAATTTATCGAACGAACTACACTCCTTCGTATACGTCAAAAGTCCATTCATACATTAGGATTCCATCGATAGAAGGATTACATTGAACATTTTCATATGGTTTAGGGATTACTTTGAACATATACCAATAGTTTAGGGACCACATTATACAAATTAGTTGTTCAAAGATCACATTGAATATTAGGCTAAAGTTCGGATATTATATTGAACAAATTAAAAATTTAAGGATCATTTGTGCCATTATTCTCTCGAATTTTAGAGACCGAGAAATGTAGAGTCTTTGATATGATGTATATGTGACTCATCATTTAGTAATTTTTTTTTATGTATATTCTAAGTGCAATATGGAGGAAGATGTTGTAGATAGAGATTACTTGAGATCGAGTTAATCCAAGATCCAAAAACTCTTGGAAGGTAGTGTTGAGAAACCTCCTAATTTTGATGCTAACAAAACTTTCTAAGTTCTATTGTGGAAGAGACTCTGGAATAAGGAAGACTTCAGCTTGGATATTATTCAAGATTCTCATCAAAGTCTACTTTTTCTAGAAGATTCTGTATCGATAGGTATTATAGAAGTAGACATACTATTTCATTCTGATAGGGGTTCCAGAATGAGTTTTGTCCAAACTAATAGAAGGACCAAAATTAAGAATGGATATACAACGGCTATGGATTTCACTTACCATATATATATATATATATATATATATACATATATATATATATATTAATCAATTGATTGATAAAATCAATCTTGGAGACAATTTCCAAAAGAAGATGGAACACTTATGGAAACCAAGTTCTACTTGTACAAGCGATCAGAATCTACAGGAATTCAATCTCTATCCTTAACACCTAGGAAATCTTCCTTAATCAATCTATCTAAGAAGGGAAAATTGGAAGATAATCCTTCATTTTGATGGGGCAACAGCTAGTGGCTTAAAGGAGTATTTAAAGATGATACATGGCTTGTAGAAGGAGAAAGCGTTAATCAAAATTCCAAAGTCCAAATCTGTTTTCTCATCCAATTGTCTCTTAAGTGCAAAACTTCAGTGGTCAAGAGTGAATTACGCCAAAAAAGTGACTTAGTGAGAGAGCATATCACTGAGTATTTACACTCGGAGTTTTGTAATCATTTGTTGATCTCATAATGGAATCCAACTAATTGATTGTCAATGTGGGAGAGTCAACGTAGGCTTAACTAAAGCTAAACCACTATAATTCTATTTGCAATCTTCTTATCCCTTATCTTTTTCATTTTGATTGCATGTTTCGAAGTCTATTTTGCACAAACTAGACTTTAGATTTAATGTCTATGTCCATACGTCACTCAAACTTTATTCTAATATGTTTTTATAAAAAAAAAATTATTTACACCTATTCACTCCCTTAGGTGTATGTACTAGCTTTCTCAATTAGTATCAAAACCTTGTGCTTGTTATTTTGAAGTGTTTTTACTTCCGAGCTAAGGATCTTCTATGGTTAGTATTTTGGTACCAGGTTTGATTGAAGGGTAGAGCAACACTCGACCACCCTACTTTGATAGGAAAGAATATAGCATATTGAAAAACAAGATGAAGGCTTTCCTCATATCAAAGGTTCCACTAGAATGGGATGTCATCGAGAGAGGAATTGATCCCAATGTTGAGTCTGGAAAGATGGTGAAGAAGGAAGATGGAAAAACTCCAAAAACTTCTGCCACTCAACTAAAAGAAGAACTGGCAAAAAGAGAAATTTAGATGCAAAGACTATTAACTCACTTTACTATGCTTTATCACCAAATGAATATAATTGAATTTCATCTTGTGAAACAGCGAAAGAAGTCTAAGACAGGTTACATGTTACATATGAAAGAATAGACCAAGTGAAGGACACGAAAGTTAACATTCTACTTGGACAATATGAATCATTCAAGATGAAGCCAGGAGAGTCCATTGGAGATATGTTTAGTAGATTTACTGAAGTAGTCAATGGGCTTGCATATCAAGGGCAAACAATCTCAAGATATATGAAAGTTAATAAACTTCTGAAAGGTTTATCAAAGGATTGGAATAACATCAAGACTTCTATTTGAGAAACTCTAAGAATCTCACCTTTATTAGTCGACGAGCTTGTTGAAACACGTCGACTCCAAAGATGAGTTAAGAGGTAAGATGTCCATTACTTTAAGATCTAATATTGATTCTAATGACGCAGACTCCAAAGATGACATAGATAATGAAGAATTCACTCTCATGATTAAGAAGTTCAAAAAGCTAATTAAGAAAGGAAGGAAATTGAATGGGAAGAAACAGTCTAAACAATCTGGGCAAAAGAGAATAATGGAAGAAGAAGGTCCAGGTAAAGATGTAATCTATTTTAGATGTAGGAAAAAGGGGCATTCAAATTGAACTATCCCTTACTAAAGAAGAAGAAAGGAAAATATGAAAAGTACAAGGTGGTCTTGAAAGCTAACACATGGAGTGATACAGAATGTGAGGAGAGCGATGATGAATATGATAATATCTGTTTGATGGCACACTTAGACTTAGATTCTGGAGTAGACACGGATATGGACTCAGAATCAAATAAGGAAATCGAGATAATCCATTCTAAAATTCCAGTCAAAGTTTCTAAATGTATTAATAAGCTCCATTTAAATCTTAAATCAACTCTTAAAAGAAAATGAATCCTTGAAAAAGGAACTTTCTAATATCACAACAAAATTTTCAAATGGTTCAAAAATTTTAAAACATATTCTTTATATTCAAATTCCTTATTATAATAAGTTTAGACTTGGTTGTAACAAGGAAAGTGAGTCTTTAATAGATTTTCCAAAGGTCAATGAGAGACTCAAATAAAAACCTCTTAGACAAGCTTACAAAAATCACTTTCAAAAGAATTTTACAAAACTCGTTAGTCAAAGTAATCTCAAGTGTTATAAATATAGAGACATAACATTTTGAGAATGAATGTCCCAAAGTCTAGAGACCTGTTAAGAAGGACTGGATAAATAAAGCTTATACCACTAACTCTTTTGGACCCAAGAAAGTCTAGATACCAAAGAAAGTTTGAGAATATTCTTTAATTACAGGTAACTTTCAAAAGAAAGAGGAAATGATACTTGGATAATGGATGTTCAAGACATATGATAGGAGATTCAAATACTTTCATAAGACTTAGAAGGATAAAAGGTGGAACCATCTCTTTTGAAGGAAAGAGCAAAGGAAAAATTGTTGGACTTGGAACGGTGAAAATTGAAAGTCTCATCATCAACAATATTTCTTTAGTCAAAGGCCTTAACTACAATCTTCTAAGCATTAGTCAACCGTGTGACACCGGATTCAAAATAAAATTTCAAGAAAATATATGTTCTGGAACAAGTCAAGACTTCTCTCAATCATTTACTAGTCGGAGACATGGCAATATATATATCTTCTCGACATAAATCTAGATTCTGCTCAATGCATTATTTCTGTTCAAGATGCAACAAATTTGTGGCATTGCTAGTGTGGACATGTCAACATGAAGCAAATTTCTAAACTATCATCTAAGAAGCTTGTTTATGGACTTCCTAGCATGAGTTATAGGAGTTCGGAATTATATTCTACTTGCACATTAGGGAAACGAGTAAGAAGTTCTTTCAAACTATTAAATCATGTTTCTTCTAATCGTGTCTTGCAGCTTCTGTACATGGATCTCTTCGGACCAACTAGAACTTATTGTATTGTGTCACGCCCCGACCCTCGAGCACGCGGCAACCCCTGTTCTCTTGTGGTCATTTGATTTGCGACTCCCCAGGATCCGTCGCCGACCGTTATTTTTATCTTGTAATTATGCACATGCGGAAGTGAAACACAATCCCTGGTCAATTACAAAAACAGGGATAGCAGGAAAACCCAACAAGAACACATTCAAAACTACTACTTTATTTATCTACTGATTAACCCTAGGAAGTTTACAAGTACAAGCCCTTACCACGGGCATCTTCCTAACGAGCCAATGAGACCAACAAGCCAGGGTTAATCTACTGCCTTCAAAGGCGGCCACGAGCTGTAACACGCGTTGATCCTCCATCCTATGGACCTGAAAAATGTTAACCACGACGGGTTGAGATAAACTCAGCAAGTTAAAGTCCTAAGCCCCAGTTAGGAACTTCGCTCGCCTCGGGAGTTTAACATACAACCTAATCCATCAAATCAAGCAACACCACTTCAGAGAAAATGACAGCACAAGACAGTTTAATAAACATGTGCAATCACAGGCGACCCTACCTGGCCTTGGCACACGCAACCTGCAGAACTGTCACTTAAATCATCACGACATTAAGAGCATGCAAATAATCAGAGCATCTCATGCAACTTTCTCATGTCTCACACTCACACATGCTCCGATTATTACGACCACTAGGGCCACGGCACAACCTTATGGTTGGCGGTCTACCAGTCAAAGACCAGGCATCGTCCTCCCCCATGAGGCACGGCGACGTCACGGGCTCTCTCCCATCAACGGCATTCCCTATGGAGCATGGGGCCCGCTCACTGCTGCAGCCCCGCAACTGACCACTGTCAGGCAACCGACCGAAGTCAGGACGACCAAAAGGCCACGGCACAACCCCATAAGGATTGGCGGTCTACCGGCAATGCCGGGCTCTCCTCTTAATGTGATCATGCAACACATCATCAAACAATCCATTTATATCTTTGCTCTGTCGTGAATGCAACATCGCTCATACTCATGCGACATGCCATTTCTGAAAACCCATGCAATATGTCATGCGATCTCACTCGACAATTCCAAAATCCGAAATCCAACCAACACTCAATCACGCATTTCATCATCAATCATGAGTATAATTAACAATCGGCACTTCAATAAATCATAACAACCAAGAACACATCAAAATAAGCCAAAAATTAGCTTCTGCATGAACAGTGCCGTGAACAGTAATTCGTGACCAGTAATCCGTGAACAATAAATTCGTCCGAAATTAAATAAATAAATAAAAATAAATAAATTTAACCATGGTTAACAAATTAACTCAACCATAGTTAATCTAACCTAACCATAGTTAAATTCTAACCTTAGTTACTTTAATACTAACTATGGTCAATTAACTAACCCTAGTCAGAATTAATTAACCAGAATAATTAACCAATCAACCTTAATTAATCACAAATACACAAATACACTAATTAACCCCTAAGCAAGATTAACCCCTAAACAAGGATTAGGAAGTTAACTTACTTGGATCGGAAATCCGGCGACACCAGCGCGTAGAGGGGGACGAGGGCTACGAGGGGTAAGCTCGGGGACGACAATGGACGACAAACGGTGGCCAAAACGGGCCAAAACAGCCCCCGGATTACTGTTCACGCGGAAGAGAGCTATTGGGCGGAAACGGCCGAAACGAGCGGCTAATGGCGACCAGGGGTGGCCGGCGGTGTGCGGCTGGCTCCCTGACTTCCGTGGCTACACTTTGGGCGGTGGTGACGGCTCCGGCAACACCGGCAAGGCTGGATTCCGGTGGAAAAACAGAAAACACAGCAAGAAAAGGAAGAAAAAGGAAGAGAAAAGAGAGAGGAAAGGGGGTGGCGGTCCGGTGATGGTTTAGTGGCTTCTCGACGACGGCAAGGCAGCAAGGACAGCAGCTAATGGTGGCTGGTTTGGGGGAAACACAGCAGCACAGCTGCTGTTTTTAGAGGAAAACCAGAAAAGAACAAAAGAGAGAGAGAAAGAAGGAAACATGGGAGAGTGGGGAGGAAGAGAAAGCAACGTGGGGAAGGGGCTGCTGAAATTGAGGAGAGAGAGAGAGAGAGAGAGAGAGAGAGAGAGAGAAAGAAAGCAAGAAGCCAAGCAAGAGACCAAGTCAAACTTCCCTTCCATCAACTTGCCCCAAAAATCATTTCCTTGACTTTTCTTCCCTTTTGTCCTCCAAGAATAAATACATCTTCTAGAAAGGGCAATTTGGTAATTCCTCAAAGTATAGTATACCTTACTATACGCGTACACAGGCCAAGAATTTATACGGGCTAGAAGAAAATCGGTTTGGGCTCAAATCGAAGGGAAACGGGCTTGAAAAATCTAACGGGCTCAAAGGCTTGAAGTTGGGCTTCCTTAGGCCCACTTTTCTAGCTTGGGCCCCCGTGGCCGACTCCTCAAAGGCGCAAGGCCCATTAGGCCTCCAATCAGTCCAATTCCTCTTGGTTCCAATTTTTCGGCCCATTAAACCCTTTTTTTGAAAATTCTCGGCTTACCGAAATTCAGGATGTTACATATTGGACGTAAGAAATATTGTTTGGTAATAATAGATGATTATTCTCAATTTACTTGGGTGTTCTTTATGGCAAATAAAGCAAAAACCTTCTCGTATTTTTCAAAGTTTGCAAAAAGGGTTCAAAATGAGAAAGGTTATACTATTTTCAGCATCAAAACAAACCATGGGGAAGAATTTGAAAATCAAGATTTTATAGATTTTTGTGACAAAAATGGATTTCAACATATTTTATCGTGTGAAGTTAAACACCTAAATGAAGAGAGCAACTCAAAAAGTTATTGCCTTTAAAACTAATCATGGTGATGTAGGTGAGCAGCTATCTTCAGAAGTTGAAGATAGTTATGAAGACATGGCCCTGTTGACAAAAAAATTCAAGAACTTCATGAGGAAAGGAGGAAACTATAAAGGAAAAAGATCAACAAAGTACTCGAATGATAGAAAACCTTACGGGAACAAGGAGGAATCAAAGGTAAGGAAATTGTTTGCTATGAGTGTAGGAAACCAAGTCACATAAAGCCAAGCTACCCATCTCTCCAGAAAAAGAAAGGAAAGTTTGAAAAGAAGAAGAAGGCGTTAAAAGCAAAATCCTGGAGTGATACCAAATGTGAGTCAAGTGATGGAGAGGAAGTAAACATCTACCTAATGGTTGACTCATATGAAGAAGAAAAGAAAATGAGATAAATGATTTTGAATTGACTTATGAAGAACTATAGGACTTTTTGAGGGACATGTTTGAAGAGTACAAAAAGGCTTCAAAAAGAATTTCTATTTGTTAAAGGAAGTTTGTGATCTTACTATTGAAAACTTTACTGGAAAAGTTTTTATTGACAATGAAAAGGAATATGATCTCCGAGTGGGTGAAGTAAAACTTCTTTGTGTTGAGAATGTGAATTTTAGGGAAGAAATTTAAACATTAGCACCGAGTTTTCTCTCGGTTTAAAAATTTTGAAGTACATTATCTCGATTCAAATTCTTCACTATAACAAAAGTGGTTTGGGACATGAGGGAAATGAAGAAGAGAAGAATAATTTTTCTAAAAGCCAAAGATTGAATGAAACACAATCCTCCTATACGTTGTTGTAGGTATTGTTATGAGAGATAGTTTACAAGATCCACTAGCAAGGAATTTCTGAATTGCTCTATTTGCAATGAATATGGCCATTTCAAGATGAATTATCCTAACAAGCAGATGAAGCCTAAAAAGATTCACGAGATATTTGATACCGAATCAAAGTCTTACAAGAAATGACCCAAGTTTATGTGTGTACCAAAAAAAAGATGAGGATATCTTTAATTGCAGGTGGTTTTGAAGAAAAACAAGTGGTATCTAGAGAGCAGGTGTTCCAGACATATGACTGGAGACAGCACCAAGTTTGTAACCCTCACCACCATAGGCGGAGAAACTGTCACTTTTGGAGGAAAAGACAAAGCTAGAATCATTAGCAAAGGAAACATCAAGTTGGGAACTTGATCATTGAAGATGTGTTACTTGCTAAGGGTTAAAGCACAATCGTATAGTGTGAGCCGGCTATGTGACAAGGGATACCAGATGAGCTTTGAAGAAGGTAAGTACATCGGAACCAACAAGGACAAGTCCTAATCTTTCACAAGAAACATGTATGATAACATTTATTTACTGGATATCAACTTTGAAGAAGATTAATGCCTAATGTCTATCAAGGAAGAGTGTGATCTATGGCACAAGAAATTAGGACACGTTAATGCCAACCATATTCACAATGTATCTCCAAAAGAACTTGTCTAAGGCTTACCAAAGATCAACTACAACAAATGTGACTCTTGCAATGCATGCACTCTAGGAAAATAGGTTAGAAGCTCTTTCAAGTCAATACAATTGGGGGAAGAACACTAGGAGTGTCATAACTTTTGTACGACGTTCACTTTGGTGTCAAAACTTTCTTTTCGCTCACTTGAGTGCCAAATTGGAGTGAAATCGTTCAATTAAGTGCCACTTCTAGCCAAAAGTCATACGTGGATTTTTTTAATGATTTTCCATATGTTTTTTAATAATTTTCGATTTCCAACATGGATTTTTCAATTCTAACGTGGTTTCTCTTTGCGTAGAAACAAAAACGATGTCGTTTCTCTTTGTGCAATAGTCCAAAACGACGTCGTTTCTCCTCATCTCGTCTCTCTTCTTTTTGACTTTTTTTTTCTTCTTTTTTCTTTAGGGCCGACGAGGGTCACCCATCGGCAATCTGGTCGGTGAGACCTTGGGCAACTGCGGGCAAGGTCGTGATGGCTTTCACCAAAGGCCGGTCGAGCTCCAACGGCCTCACCCTAGGCCTTTGTGGCCTAGGGCGAGGGTCACCGGTGACCGTCGTTGGCCCTAAAGAATAAAAAAAGCAAAAAAGAATAAAACAAATCCCAAAAAATTAATAAATATATTAAAATAGATTGAAATATTGTCCACCGGCAGCCATGTTAGTTTTTCCGGCGGCTAAATTGAAAGTGGCACTCAAGTGAACATTTTTTTTAAACTTGTGGCACTCAAGTGAGTGAAAAAAAAAGTTGGCACCAAAGTGAATGCCGTATGAATGTTATGGCACTCCTAGTGTTTTTCTACCCAATAAAATCTATTGCTACTAACAGATCTTTGTAGCTATTATATATGGACCTATTTGGACCAACAAGACCACTATTCAAGGTGGAAGGAAATATTTCCTAGTAGTCATTATTCACAATTCAAATGGGTGATGTTTCTATCTCACAAAAATGAAGCATTTCACTCATTTGAGAAATTTGCTCGACGGATCCAAAATGAGAAAGGAATTCAACATCACCATCATTAGAAGCGAGGAGGAGAGTTTGACAATTAAAGTTAAAGTAAATATTGTGATGAAAATGGAGTGGAACATAACTTTTTTCACTACTTACACTCCTTAGCAAAATGGTAGTTGAAAGAATGAATTGATCATTGCAAGAAATGGCCATAACCATAACGATTGAGAGTGGTGTGCCCACTTACTTTTGGGTTGAAGCAGTTGCTATCACTTGTCACACACTAAATAGAGTGTTACTCAGACCTTTGGTGGAGAAGACTCCGTACGAAATCTTCAAAGGAAGAAAGCATGCTATCCATTACTTCCACGTGTCCAGATGTAAATGTTTCATTCTTAAGAATGCAAATGATAACATTGGGAAGTTTGATGCACAAGCAAGTGAAGGTATTTTTCTAGGATACTTTATTATTAGTAAAGCTTATTGTGTATTCAATAAAGATTGACAAGCAGCAAAAGAGTCCATAAATGTGAAGTTCAAAGATGATCAAAATGGGGTACAAGCTGATGATTGCGAAGATGTCATGCAATTATCTATACCTATTGCAAGCAAATAGCAACAACCTCAACCCATAGCTAATCCTTTGAATCAAAAGCAAATTCCCAAATATTGCAGATTTAAGACAGAACATTCAAAAGGACAAATCATTGGGAAAGTGGATGAAGGGATCAAGACTAGGTTATCTCACAAGAATATGTTAAGTTCCTTGGCTCTTATATCTCAATTAGAACCAAAAGGAATTGAAGATACCATCACGGATGAAAACTAGATTAAAGTCATGCAAGATGAGTTGCATCAATTCAAGATCAATGATGTTTGGGAACTAGTCACTAGACCCAAAAATCATTTGGTCCTAGGAACCAAATTGGTATTTCTAAACAAATTCGATGAGAAAGGTAGTGCGATTCAAAACAAAGTAAGGTTAGTTGCCAAATGTTACTCATAGGAGGAAGGTATTGATTTTGATGAAACTTATGCTTCTGTTGCTAGATTAAAAGCTATACACCTGTTGCTAGCATATTGTCATGCCTCGACCCTCAAGCTTACAACAACTCCAATTCACTTGAGGTCTAAAGCATGCAACGTCCTAGGTACTGTCGTCAACTGGTTCATTTTATCTTGTCGTTAAACACGTGCGAAAGCAAAATCAAACACCTAGCCAACAACCAATATGGATAGAAGAAGGAATGCAAAAAAAGGATAACAACAACACTACTTTTATTTATCTGTAAGGTCAATTTGGGATAAGCAGCATATATACATGCCTCACTACAATTGACATACCAAGGCCAACACAAAAAGGAATCGGCTTGACTAACCTGTCACCACAAAAAGGAGAGGAAAGTTAGTCAAAAAGAGACTAGGCTACAGATGCTTAATCACTAGTCTTAGAAGGGTCAAACTCACCTGTCGAAGGGTTCATGATCACGCCATCAGGGGGATCGAGGTCCATCGAATCCCAAATCTCATTGATCAGTCCCATAGGCGATGTAGACTCGTCGAAACCCCTCAAGGGACCATACACCATATCCCCTAACCTAAAGTACCACACCTTGAAGACATGCGACACATAATGATCCCTATCCCCATCGTCCACTCATATCGTTGTCACGCGATGCTCATATACAAAATTGCGGCCCAAGACAAGCCACGTAGAGACAGAAGTGCTCATGTCAATCGGGACACTAAACCTCACTAGAGGTCCTGAAAATATTAATCACGACAGGGTCAGATAAATTCAGTAAGTCAAAATCCTAAGTCTCGATTAGGAACTCCGCTCGCCTCGAGGGTAATCTAAACATACAACCTAGTATCAATAACAAACCAATTGCAAAACAACCCGGCCTTGCCTTATCTATCAGCATATCAGAGAAACGTCATCAGGATGCAATTCGATCATTAGACACAAACACATGCACTATTACCTTGTCTTGGCACATGCACCTTACAAAAGAATACCATTCAGACATACCAATATCACAAGACAGCACATAATCAGAGCACTTGGGAGAGGACAAAATAGTCTTTCCCCCAATTTTTGTCATCTTTCTGAAATGCCCTTGGTTGAAAAATAAGAAGCGGGAATTGTCGAGTTTAAAATTTTTGACCTGTCAATCCTTTTTCTAACATTCCCAAGGGAGTCAAAAATTTGGAAATTAATGAGAAGACGTCCAACATTTTAGTCTCAACATCTTTGAAAGTTTGACACCTGAAATCGGATTGAAATTTATGGTTAAAATTGATTAATTATGACTTTCATATGACCTAACTATAGGGCAACGTTTAAGGGTTTTTACACATTTGACTCATGGTTAATAGCTTTTTAATCCACAATCGTGCATCTTCAAATCAGGGCGATCATTGGTTCTCATGCAATCATGAGGGGTTGATTGCTTACCTTGAATATAATGAAAAAAATAGAAATCAGTTTAACATCGTTCACCGTTAGTATCAAAGTCGTGCAAAATCACTCGCAATCCAATCTTATACCTCTATTGAATCTATTTATTTCCGTTCACTAATTGACTTGTAATAGCGTGGTATCATCTCTCTTTGATTCTTCAACCTATCCTTAATTGAATTCACTAATCATACATATATCGATCCTTAATTTTCTTTTTAAATAGTTAGTTAACTCATAAGTGGCCCGCTCAAAGTAAACGTAACTAATAGCGCATTGATAAAATAACAATTTCATATATCTCAAAATGTGTCAAAATTCAAAATATCACAGTAAAGCTCTAAAAGTTCATTCAATTTTAGGTTTCAATATTTTTGTCAAAATTTTTTAACAAATTCTACGAGAAAACTACTCAAGAAATGGTTTTTTTTTTCCAAATTTTCAGAACTTTTTTTTGAATTTTCTAGAATTTTTATGAATTTTTTGATGAATTTTCTGATTTTCTAATTTTTTATGAATTCTCAAAATTTTCTGAAGTTTTAATGAATTTTAATATATTTTTAGACTTTTTATTTTTTATTATTAAGAAAAGGAAATTCGGACCGGGTCAAGAGGCCCGGAAGCTGACCTTGACGGTTAAATTTAAAATCCGGCCGGCCTTAAGGCCCAGTTTGAATGAATTCAGATTTGGCCCCAGAAGGAATTCAACCTAATTTGTGCATCCAGCCCAATTAATTGAGCGCCCGACAGCCTAGTCCAACCATCTCGTTGGACTTTTGATCCGGCCCAGCCTCGGGTTCAAACTTGACCTGGCCTCATTATACTCGGACTTTTTAAATATTTTCTGAATTTTTTTATTCTATTTTATTTTATTTCTTAATTTCTCTCTTCCCCTTTTTCCGTGCGACGCCTCTTTCGCCAGGATTCCTTTCCCTTGCGACTTTCACCCGAGCCACTGACAAGCCACTACCTCCGATCATCTAAACGCCGCCATCGACCAACACTCCAACTGTCGCCGAACCATCTCCGGCGACCACCTCCCATCCTCAAAGCAAACTCCGGTCGCCTATCGGCTCCCAACCAAAAGCATCATTAACAACTAAAGTCCTTCAAGCAAGATAATGAATACACCGCAACGGCCTTTCGCCATGGGCCTCATTGGTGAAGGAGCCACATTCCGGAGTGGATGTTCGTCCATGATCGACTCATGATGCAAATGCCATAAAAACACGAGAAAGACACAGATTCGGGGGGTTGGCTCAACTGTATCAGCAGAATTCAAGCATAAAAACGAGATTTCAAATACTGAATTCCTAGATCAAATTCGGCTATTCGTTCGGGCTTTTTATTGAACAGTTGATATGCCGTATGGGATGTAGGATCCGAACTAGATTTTAATGTGATTCTCGGCCTAGACGCAGTACACAGGACTCCAACTCAGCATCACTCGCTGCGAATCAACCTCAGTTTCGTACAAATAGCTCAAGATTTCATGACTGAATATTGTGACTTGGATTCGGCTAAAACAGGGCAAGTACAGGGCACTTGGAGCGAGGATATTGTATTTTTTTATGCTATACTTTTTATATTTTTTCAAAATGGATGGCTGAATGCTTGACAAAAATTTAGAGTTCGAATCCTAATTTCGTCATAGGGTGACTTACCTGATTGCATGTGTGTGGTGGCTAGCACGTGCGGCCCCCAGGGTTTACTCCTCTAGCTGTCGGCGGGGTGCGGAGTTCCCTGGATCATTAAAAAAAAAAAAAAAATCTGAAGAATTCTTGAGAATTGGTTCAACCGTGTTCTTTCTCAGCCCATGAGAATTCCGATCACCCCACTTTCCTAAAAAACAAGCGCGAGCCCCCCTCGCCGATTGCTAGATTCCTTGTTTCTTTTGGCACCACATATCTCACTGGCCAGCTTAGCATCCTAATTGAAGGCCTCTTGCATTCGATTTGGTCACCTACCTGATCCCGGGCGTGCTTATTGGATCCTTCACGGGCCAGTTTTCTTTTCATGGGCCTCACGCCTATTGAAGGTTTCATGGACTGAAGCAAAATTGGTTTTTTATTTTATTTTATTTTATTTTTTGTTATCCTTTATATTGTTCCTTTGGGATCTTTGATGGGTCAGCTTGTGAATCCGTGTTGATGGGCTACAATTAATGGACTCGAGAAGAGCATGCATGCACCGCAGTGTACAGGGCCGAATTGATTGACAAAAATGGGCCGAAGCTTCTTCTTCTTCTTCTTCTTTTTCATTTTCTTATTGATTTTCTTGATTTGATTTATGAATTTTCTATCACAAAAATGTATACTTAAATTGTTGGTGAAAATATAGGTGCCAATAACTCCCTATTATGTTAAACTGTTTCTACCGCTGATGAAGTTTTAACTTATTGTATTCCGCAAAAGCTCTTTATAATTTCTCATTTAATCCATTCACCTCCATTAAATTGTATTGTTAGCCCCAAGAAGTATTTCCAAGCAAATTGAGAACTTTGATAAAAAAAAGAAAAGGTGGACTATTTATTTTGGTCGCCACAACTTTAGTCGAGCAAACCAAGTTCCAAAATTCTAGGTTCAAAAACCTAGGCAATTTTAGTTGAAGTGTTCGTCGAGGGTCAAAATATGTCTCATATATTTTCAGCATTTTTACATGCATTAAGGATTTTTATCCAATGAAGTTCACATATTATCTAGTTCATCGGAAATATCGTCTAAGAGACTCATTGGAGTTGAAATCCTTTTAAGAACAGGCGTTTATTGTGTATTGTCCATTTTGGAAACCTTTCTCCATATCTTGAAGCTGAAGTCTAATTAGATTTGAGGTCAAATCTCCAACAACCTTGTGCGGATGATGCCGGTGCATCAAGGTCTAATAAGAAGAAGACATGCAAGATGGAGTTCTGAGAAGATTGAAGAATAAAAACTTATTCGGCTAATTAAAATGTTTCTATTTTAAATTGATTTCCTATTTTAGTAGGTTTTCTTATTTGACTAGGTTTCTAATTAGATGTTTCCCAGTTTAAGGTTTCCTAATTTAATGTTTCCTATTTTGATATTTCCTAGTTTAAGTTTTCTTATTTTAATATTCCTAGTTTAAGATTTCCAGTTTTAACATTTCCTAGTTATGTGTCCTGATCCCTCTGCAAATAAGAGGTGCTTCTCAATATAAGACGCAAATTTGTAAGTTGACAATATGTGAGGGTTTCTTTCAAGTAAGCACTTGAACAAGTGTGCAAGATGATGGCAAGTTTTCCAGTTGACATTTTAATGGAGATCTTCTCCCGGCTCTCCCATTGAACCTTTAGTCCGATTGAGGTGTTAATGAGAATCTTGGAATTCTCTTCTCACCAAACCCTCTCTTTCTTTTTCTTTTCTTTTTTATCAAAGCTTATCTCGAGATATCAATCAAATTGCACAAATATGATCTTCTTAAGTATGACTTCGATAATGTTTTGAGAGTAAAGATTTCGATACTTCATTTGTTGGAGATGATAAAATTCTCCATTTGGTTGGGTCATGCAATGGAATAATTTGTTTGTCTCACCACTCAAAGATCTATCTATGGAATCCATCAATGGGTGAATACAAAGTCCTCCCTCAACCCAGCTTGCAAGTGGCATGCTTGGTTGGATTCAAATTTGATCCCTCAAGTGGTCATCTAGATGATTTTAAAGTGGTCAATGTGTGTATGCATTCTGAAGAACGTTCGAGCCATACCTCCCAAGTGGAGGTGCATGGTTTTAGGAGAAATTGTTGGAAACAAGTTGGCAACATTTTACCTCCATTGCTCACCCAACACTTTTCCCATCCACTTAGCTATGATACTTTATCTAGACTCTTTCCATTGCCTACCAAATACTTCGCCCATCAAGTTATCTTCAAGAATTTCATATGTTGGTGCTCTGATTTTCACATTGATTGTAAATTTGTCACATTGTTAATCCTATTTAATGTTGTTCAAGATATTTTCTAAACATTAGCATTTCCAAATATAATGCGTCCTAAAGATAAATATATTACCTTATTGGATGGATGTTTGTCTGTACTAGTACATAACTCATCCGGCGACCATTATTTAAGTGTACATCATGAAAGAGTTTGATGCATGCACATCATGGACCGAGTTATATACGTTTAGTGTGTTTAAGTGAAATTCTCTACAATATTGGCCAATGGGGTTTGCATGTTCTAGAATAGTTTTCTTCCTACAGAGATTTCAGAGTGGTGTACCCATTAAATCTCCCCTTTATTGCATTCTATATAATGTGGAAAGTGAAGGTTTTGAGGTAATTAAAGTCGAAGTTGATTCTCTCAATTGCACTCGATTGGTTGCTTGTATAGAGAGTTTGATTTTGCTCTTGTCCACAAACAATGTTGAGCATTAATTGGTTGGGAAAATTGCGGGGATATATTGAAAATACTTTCATTTGCATTAATAGGATTCTCTCTCTTTTTTTTCTTTCCATGTACTTTTCATAACATAGCCCTTCATTTGCTTTCCAATTGATGACTTGATTGTCGTGCAAGTTCAACCACAAGTAAAATGAATTTCTTTCTCTAATCTTTTTGAGTGTTGATGAATGTTATATGTCTCTTTATGCATTAACAGTTTGATTGCATTCACTAATTCATAAAAAAGATATCGTGCATCCCATATTATTGTTCTTTCTTAGTAAGTCGACTTGACAAAAAGCTTTTGATAAAATATACAAAGCAAAAGGCAAAAAGAAATCTTCCTAAAGTCCAAAAGCATCATCATATCCAAAGAAGTTGACCACCATATACATTTAATTTATAAGCAATTTGTGGAGTCTTAAAGAGATTTTGTTGAGCACTCGAAAAAATTATGTAACAATAGTGGCAAGCTAGTCAGTTGACATTTTAATGGAGATCTTAGGCTCTTTGATAGAATTCAAGTGTGTATGTAAATCATGGATATTTGTCTCTAATAGCACATAACTCTTTATCCAAATATAATGAAGCAAGGGTCATGAAAGAGTTTAAATTGTTGAATTATAGATCAAGTTGCACTTCATTCGAGTGTATAGAAGAATCACACATTACTCGCTACTTGAATTTGCAAATCCCCAAAAAAAAAAAATTCTCTAGGAATATTCATGTGAGTTTACACTTAGAACATAAAAAAGTAAAGACAGGTTTGAAGTAGTTGAATGTCAAATTTGGTTCCTACTATTGAAGTCAATCTATTACTTGCATAAGAAGTTTGATTTCTAGTCATCCATAACTCAGATTAGACATTAAGTGGTTTGGTTTTTTAAACTAATTTTGTGGAGGAGAGATACATATTGTACTATAACAAAAGAGACATTGTATAGTTAAAGATTCAATTCTCTATATTTTCCACAATAGGTCCCTATATGGTAGCAAAGTCAGTAAGGGGTCGCTGGAGCTAGCAATATCTCCTTGAGAGAGGTGAATAGATGATTTTTACAAATCTCAACAATTTAATGTTGAAGTAAAACAGTCAAGATGAGTATAATCAACCTTGAGTTTATTTGGAGTCTGAAGAACGATAGAGATATCATAATTTTCACAAGTGCACAAAGATTTCTAAACATTAAAGTAATTCATTAGTGTGTAGGAGTTTGCAAAATAAAATCAACAAAGAGTTTAGATATAGAAGAAATTGCATACAAAATTTACAATGGTTCTGTGACATTTGGAAAATTTATACATTTACTAATACATAGGAATTCGATTGCAATCAACATCACGTGTGAGAAATTTTATATGATCAATTAATAGGACTGCTGTATTTGAGTAATGGGTTAGAAATTTACTAAGTTAATTATTAGCTTATGTTCAAAAAGTTTTGCTAAATGTTTTGATGGGTTCAAAATATTTTTTGGATTTATCATTATTTAGAATAGCACTGGTTTTCATATCAATGTATTGATTCCCTTGATTCTTTAGTAATTTAACCGAAAAAATTACTTTGGAATGTTATTCTTTGGCTCCCTCTTCCATTGACATGTCTCACTTGGAACTTTATACTTCTAGCTTCCTTTCATCAGCAAGTGAGATATTGAATAGCTTTATTGATGTCATGCCTATTTCATCTATATTAACTTCTAGTTCATTAATGTAATGGGTAACTCACTTCTTTACTTGGCCAAAGGAGATAAATGCCTCATAAATATCTCTTCTCAATATGTCAGATGTCTAAACTATTCATTTAAGGGCTACATGAACTCTTTTAATTTGAAAAAACAGGCCTCTTTACTCTTAGACCTCATGATTTTACCCTTTATTAATTAAGTAACTCCATCAATTCACTCTTAAATACTTACCCAACCGAAGGGTAACTGCTAACTTCAGAGAGAGAGAAGGGGGAGGGGGGGGGGGGAATTCCTAAGAAAAGGCCTAACTCCATTACTTTACAAATCACTCTTCACTTCCCTTTCAACTTTTGGTTTCAATTTCGAGAGTAAACACAAAAGATCCCAATGCATTTTTATTAAAGTCTCAAGATCCCAATGCTTTTATATTAAGTCTCAAATTTGTTTTTGGGTTTTAACAAGGTAACCGTTAAATTTCAAGCCAATTTTTCATAAACAAGTTTTCTTGTTTTTTAAATTAGAATTACTAATTCTCTATTATATTCATCTTTCATTGAAGGAAGTTAAAGCTTTGGCCTTTTTGGCAAGTTATTTGAGATGAGTGAAAACTTTAGATGCTAAGCTAGGTTGTTTTAATAAATGCTTGACTTATTTGCTAGATGGATGTTTACTTTAAGTGTCTTTTATGAATATGTGTAAGTAAATTGGTGATAGCATGTTGGGTTCCTCACTTGAGTGAACTTTGATATGGTATATTGAGTTTTGTATTGACGGTTTTATATGTTTTAATGAGAAGCATGAGCTAATTCCTTGGTGATTGGTAGTGTTTTGGTTAAAATTGTAAAAAGAAAAAAAGGGAGTTACCAATTACTAATTATAATGGGTTACCAAATTGGAAAACTTACCAATAATAATAATAATAATTTTAAAAATTATTTTCTCATGCTTTCTGTTTCATTGATATCTTAGTCCTTCATTTTTTTAACATTATTATTTCATAAATGCATATTTGTTATAGTTGGGAAAGTATGCATTATATGTTGATGTTAACTAATGATTACGTAGAATGACGCAATGCATAAATGTTGATGTAGAATATGTTCAATTGGTGATGGTTAAGTGAAGTGATGTGGTACATTGAATGTTGATGCTGATTTTTTTCATGTACACTAATATTACATGATAACATTGAAAAATGGAAAAACAAAAAAGAAAGTGCCATTGTCCATGTGAGAATGGTGACATCGCCCCATGTGTCGAGATGTCCTGGGGACTATTTCGGGATGCCTCGGAAGTCAAGATGCTGCGCATTTGGGATTATGTTTCAAAAGATTACTAATAAGCTTATTTTGCAATTACCACTTAAGAACAAAGATACATGCTTCATAATCAGTGTATTCAATCCGCCAATTAGCACTTGAGTGGGATCAAGTCCTATGATAATTTATCTAGAAGAGCTTCAACTTTGATGTGATGTGCTATCTAAAGTGCCTAGAACCTATTTGATAACTGGTCTACTTCTCAATTTTTCTTTTTGTTCCCCAGAACAAAAAAAGAACAAATTATATTTGTGTACGTCAGTTAATTTTTCTATTTTCCGGAATAGATAATTAGGCAAGAAATAGATTTGGAATAGCAACAAGAAATTTAAAAAAAAAAAGTCTATTGTTCCTTGAAACAAAAAGAGAAACAAGATCATTTTAGAGAAACAAGGTCATTTTAGAGAAACAAGCTCAGCAGAACTAAATGATTGTCTTTACATAATCAACACAAATTGAGAGAAGATATCTTCTTCACAAATAGAGCACAGACTTTTTCTTTTTCAACAAAAAAAATGAGGTTGCTTTATGGGCACTGATTTGTTAATTGTTAACCCAATCTCTTGAGAAAAAAAAAACCCAAGTTTAGGATTCCAATTCCACATTTCTCTTTCAAGAACTTTACATATTCAACTATAGCTAGGATGTGCATATTGAAGTGCTTAAAAAATACCAGAGAAGTTGTCTTCTTATGCTAGAGTTTATGACATACATATGGACTTTACTAATTGGAATTGGTTAATGCTATTACCATTTGTCTTGTGTTCATAGCAATCAAATAAGCCTATACCCCATGGATTTCTGATGTCATTTGCTTGAAGGTTTGATAAATTTATGCAAATAAGCACACCAACTTTAGAAATGCCTTCATCCTCAGTTGTTTCGTCCTTGCCCTTTCAACCAGGCAACATTTGCTCTTCTTCTTACAACTAAAAAAGTTCAAAGAATCTATGCACCAATTTATTGTAATACCCAAATATTTATTGTTAACCTCCTCTTATTGTGAGTTATAAACTAGTGGAAATCTCTACTACCATTTCCAATCATTTATCTTTGACTAACTATTAAGTTAGATTGTTTTAGGCCATCTTTAAATATCTTAATCAGTTAAGTCCTTACAAAAGTCTAGATTTATCCAAACATGAATTGTTAAGTTTCCAATGATATTTTAAATAAAAATTTTTAGGGTCGTACCAAATATATTTCTATTATATTTCTATTCAATGAATATAAATTTTGTTAGTTACTAAATGTGTTCTTCTGCTTAGAAACTTGTTCAAGAAATGGCCAAAGAAAAAATATTTATCAACATAAATTATTCCCAAGAACATATATATTACCAAATGCACATGTATTCATTTGGCAATCTATATCAATTCCTATCTATAACAAATTGCCCAATGCATAACCCGGCACTTACATGGAGGACATGGTTTGTTTTCCATCATTTTCTAAGGCTATCGGGACCCTTGGGCTCTTTGTGTGACCAAACGTGTGACTAGACATATGATCATCTCTTGGCCTGACATCCTTTCTCAGGAAAGAGGAAAAAATTATTGGGACACTATTTGTCACCAAGAGACTAGTCTTTCATGGTGACAAGCCTCTTTGCCATTACGCTCCCTTAGGGTAGCAAGAGTGGGTGTATAGATAACATTTGCCAATCTTTTTGTAGTTTCATTTACTCTATGATTGTCATTTCAAATTGTTTAGCACTAAGCTTTTCTCATAATCATGATAAGTTTATGATGTTAGTGGATAAATATAATTTTTTAATGCGAAAATTTGGAAACCAATGATCTTTGATCTTCATGCTTTTCACAAATAGATGAAAAAATACATTTATCCATAGCATTGCCCTTGAATAAAATCATTGTGGAAAACTGAAGAATGCGAACCAAATGAAGAAAATCTAATTTCTCTCCCTTAACCCACTATTCTTTAACGCATTTTATTGATAGAGGAGTGAATATTGCTTCTTCTTTTTTTTTTTTAGTTATTATTGTCGTTATGGGTGGAGAGAAGACCAGACTCTATTTATATATTATATCAATAGGTGACTTCCATCAAAGTGCCTTTTTTTAACTTCCATAAGAGTCACATCTCTTCGGAAAAGTAATAACTTCCTTTGAGGATTATACCCCTTTATTAGAATTGTAACTTCTCGTAACCACATAATAAATAATATCAGGTGGGCCACAATGATTCTTACATTCTCCTACTTGGCCCATATGATCTTCATTTCATGGTTTAATAAAGACTGTAATGTGCACTATAACATTGTGCTATGGATTTTCATTAAATTGACGATCACATAAAAATCACAATTAAATAAAGAAAACTAATGTGAGTCATAACAGTTGTATGTCATTAATTGACATAATCCATTCTATGTACTACAATTGTAGTTCTCTACTTCAAATGATCCATAAATGAGAAGTACATTAGTCCAACTATAATATCTTTGTTAAAGATTATCCTGTTTAACATTTATTTGTTTCCATAATATATACTAAATAGAAAACAAGAACATCAGAAACACATAAGTGAGCTTAGAGTGTCAAATACATAAACTTAATACAATCATGATATAAATATTAATAACGTCCAATAGTGCCCATATTTTCAACATGTTCATTAAATGTTTTAAGCGATAGTTCTTTTGTTAAGGGATTTGCTATCATAAGGTTAATGATAATGTGCTCAATTGACACTTTTTGTTACTAACTTTTTCTTTAACAGACAAGTATTTGATTTCCATATAGCAACCTTATAATACTTGTTGTTTTTAGAGAATAAAACTATTGTAGAGTTAACACAATAAATTTTTAACGGCTTGGCAATACTGTCAACAATCACAAGTCTTGCAATAAAATTCCACAGTCATAATCCATGAATAGTAGTCTCAAAGTATGTCACAAATTCAACCCCCATAGTGGATGCAGCAATAACTGACTTCTTCACACTTTTCCATGAAATTACCCCTCAAGCCAGAAGAAACAAATAACTAAATATTGATTTTCTTGTATCAGCAAATCTGGCTAAATCTGAATTTGAATAATTAATCACCTTAAGATGATTGGATCATTTATAAGTGAGCATATTATTTTTTGTTTGAGAACTTTCTTTGCAACTTTTCAATGATCCATTTCAAGATTGCTTTAATACTTGTTTAGCATTTCGACAGCAAAATTGATGTCTAATTTGGTGCAAGTTTATACATACATTAAGCTCCCAACAAACAGATGCATAAGGAATATTTGTCATTTGTTCTTATTCCAATTCACTTTCCGAACATTGTATAAAGCTAAATTTGTCATTTTTTTTAATTGGAACTATTCTTGCTAAATATTTACCCATATTAAATTTCTCTAAATTTTTCTTAATGTAAGCTTTTTAAGACAACCCTAACAATCATTACGATCTATCACGGAATATTTCTATTTTTATCACATACGTTGCCTTTTCCATACCCTTCATTTTGAAATTGTTAGAGAGAAACTTCTAGGTTTCATGTAACAAACCAAGATCATTAACAACAAGCAAAATGTCATTAACATATAGAATGAGAAAAATAAACTTGCTTCCACTAACCTTCATATATATATATATATATATATATATATATACGTCAATCAACGGTGTTTTCTTTAAATTCAAATGAAGCTATGGTATCATTAAAACTTAAAATACCATTATCGATAAGCTTGTTTAAGTTCATATATTAACTTTTTAAATTTACATACTATATGTTTATTTCCTTTGACTGAAAAGCTTTCTAGTTGGTCCATATAAACCTCTTATTCTAAATTCCCATTAAGAAATGTGATTTTTACATTCATTTGGTATAACTCTAAGTTATAATAAGCAACCAAAGCCATAATGATTTTAAGTGAGTCATTCTTAAAGACTAGTGAAAATGTCTATTTATAGTCAATGCTCGTTTTTTGCATAAAATCTTTTTCAACAAGTTTGGCTTTATGCCGTTCAATAATGCCTTTTGAGTCATGCTTGGTCTTAAAGACCCATTTACACTCAACCTTCTTACATCTTTAGGCAATTCAATAAAATCCCAAACTTGATTTTGATGCATAGATATTAACTCTTCTTCCATGACATTAAACTATTCATTAGAATCTTCACATTCCATGGCTTAGAAAAATGAACCTAAATCATTTCTAATTCTTATAGATAAACCATATAGTCATAAGAAATAACTGACCTTCTTTCTCTTTGAGATCTTCTTAATGCTATTTCTTGTGATTTAACTACTGTAGATTCAATATTGACATCTTCATTATAGAGTGTTTGTTCATTAATTTATTGCTCTCGATTATTGTTGGGTTGAATTATTATATCAAGAACAACTTTATAAACTTTGGGTATTTGAACTTCTACCATTACTTCTTGAATGTAAGCATCATGCACTCTTTCACTCCCACTGATGTTACCATTCTCAATGAACCTAGCATTTCTAGATTTAACAATTCTTGCACTGTGATTATTACAGTGAAATTTATACTCTTTGGATTTCTCTGCATAATCAATGAAATAACCACTATTTATTCTTGAATCCAATTTCCTTTCATATGGATTGTAAATTTTTACTTCTATTGGACAACTCCAAACATGCCATAAACTAACTTTCCTTCCCGTCTATAATTCAAAGGGAGTCTTTGGAACTACTTTACTAGGAACCTTATTTAATAAATACATAGATGTCTTTAAAGCATACATCCACAAAAACAAAAGTAAAGATGAATGACTCATTATATTCTTAACAATTTTCATTAAATTACGATTACGTCATTCTACTACACAATTTTATTGTGGTGTACTTGGCATTGTGTATTGAGCACAAATACTATGTTTTTCAAGGAATTTAGCAAATGGATCCTGATATTGTCCCGATTCATCATACTTTCCATAATATTCACTACCTTTATCCGACCTTACTATTTTCGCATTTTTTATTTAATTGACTCTGAACATCTTTAATATATACTCTAAGTGCATTCATTGATTGACACTTATTATGCAATAGATTAATGTAACTATAACGTGAGAAATCATTAATAAAAGTGACGAAATAGCTTTCCTTACCAATAAATAGAATATCAAAAATACCACATATGTTAGTATGTATAATTTCAAAAGGTTCTATGCTTTTTATCGTACCTTTTTTAATGTGCTTTATTTGTATACTTTTAATACAATCAATACACATTTCAAGGTCAGTAAAATCCAAATTCAGAAAAATTCCAATCTTTATTAATCATTGCTTTCTTTCCTTAGATATATGACCCAAACATTTATACCACAAAATAAGAAGAATTATCATTCACCAAATCTCGTTTAGCACTAACATTATGATGCAAGATCATTAATGTCTCAACAAAAGCATTGTCAAGTCTAAATTTGTAGATACCATCACATAAAGTCCAAATTCCAATAAAAGTATCACTTTTAAATAAATTGAAATATCTAAGGCTAAATTTACAATAAAATTCCACTACATCAAATTGGCAAATAAATTGAATTGTGAGAAAATATAGGTACATAAAGGATTTAAAACAAATCCAAATAATGCTCAATATCTAAGATTAAACAATAAGTGCCAATGCCTTCAACTTGAGTTTTGTTTATGTTCCCCGTAATTACATAACTTTCATTTGACCTTATAATTTGGATGGTAATAGATCCATGCATTGTATTTAAAACATAAGCGGTGGCACTAGAATTAATCCACCAAATATTATGAGGAACTTCAGTAAAGTTTGATTCAAAATTAACTAAAGCACAATGCTTACCTTTCTTTTCGAACTAAGCTATATGTTTTAGACAATTTTTCTTCAAATGTCTAATTTTGTTGCAAAAATGATACTTAATAAGATTATGTTCTTTCTTATGAATTTGAGAAGCCCTTAAAAATTTGTTCAAGACGTGTAATCATTTTTTTTTCTTATTCCTTCCAACTTTCTTTTTGGAATTCCTTTTAGCTTCTTAATGACTTGAGTGATGAACAAAATGAATCTTTTGATTCTTTATCCTCGTTTCCTCTTGAACAAGCATACTAGCTAATTCATTTACATTCCACTTATCATTTATTGTGTTGTAATTCATTTGAAATGGCTCATAGTGTTCATGAGGTAAGGAATTAAGTATGAATTGTACTAAAAAGTACTCATCAACATTTATTTTTAAAGTCCTTAACTTTACTGCTACATTCGTCATCTCAAGTATATGTTCATGCATGGTACATGAACCATTATATTTTATAGTGGTCAATATGCTCATTAATGTACCGGCAAGTGATTTATCAACAATTTGAAAACTCTCTTCCACAAATTTCATAAATTCCTTAATATTGTCAGTCTTAGGAAGAGAAGTTCTCAAGTTGTTTGCAACTATTATTTGCATGAACATTAAGCCTAGTATGTTTGATCTTTCGCAAGCCTTATGGAAAGACTTTTCATTATTGCTACTTTCATTAGTAATAGCAGCCGGTTTCTCAACTTGAAATGCTAAATCAAGGTCCAGGACACCTAAGTGAAACTGGACTTGTTCACTCTAATTAGGAAAATTCATCCCATTGAATAAGGGAACAGACGAAGCATGCGAATAAAGTGAAATAGGTACAACTATTGCAAATATGCAAAAAAATACTCATACATTAATGCACTGAGAATATAACCTAATTATATTCAAACTAAACAATACATGTACATCATAGCTCTTCTTTGGGTGATCCTATGATATATAAATATACATAAACCATAATGATGCTACTAACTTTTATTTGGTAATTGTAAATATATCTCATTAAAATTTATTTGCTATCTTTTGATATACAAACAAATTTAACAAGTCATATTAGTTACCAACTATTATGTTCATGAATTATAAGAAAATAATTAACCTTTGGGTTAATCCCTAAGTTCTTATAATAAATGAATTTCAATATACCCATAACACCAATAATGATATGTAACATATCAATTTCATATATAGCATCAATTAATCATGGATAATTGAATAAAAAAATTTATGATATCAAAAAATTCAAAAGACTTCAAGGTCTGGCCACTTTGGTGACTAACAAACCATTCATAATATGAATTTTTAATATTGTAAAATACAAACATTTACCAAATTGCACGCAAGGACAAAGCCGTAATCAAAGCATAATGGCAAAACTGTAAAATCATAATTCCATAAGAGCAAAACCATAAATATAAAATCTAGGGGCAAAATGGTAAATAATTAACAAGGGCATAATCGTAATTATCTAGGAAATAGGGGCAGAAATGTAAATAGGCATCAAGGAGGGCAAAATTGTAAATAAACAACAGGGAGAGGGGCAAAAACGTAAGAAATTATAAGGAGGACAAAACCATAATTAATCAGTGCAAGAAGGGGTATAGTCATAAATAAGGCATGGAGGTTGTTGGTGCGTGCATAGCACGCGCCTTATGGCCATCAGGTGCATGGACCCTACGCTAGTAGTTGCCGCTCTAGCACGTGCAATGCACACTCCAGACTTTGGCCTACAGTGTCAAGCGTTTGGATTCCATGCGCCTACAACTATAGTGCGCACGTGGTCTCCACACACCTTCTTCCTTGCACCGTATTGCCATTTTCCTTTTCTTTCTTTTTTTGCCCTGTTTTTGTTGAATTCCTCTATTTTCGTCCTTTTCTCCATGAAAACTTTCCATCATTCAGATGTTCTTCGACAAAACCCTCCAAAAACATTTCAACAACAACAACAAATAGTACGAACAGGCTTGTTCAACAAATCATCATCCATAAATCATAATATTTTAATAAATGGAAAAATCACTATATCATAAACAATAGCTTTGATACCAACTATTAGTGGATAAATATAATTCTTTAATGCGAAAATTCAGAAACCAATGATCTTTTTTTTTTTTGGTAAATGCTAAGTATATATTGATTTTCAACCAAGCAATTTACAAGAGATGGAATCCAGCTCCTCAACGTTCAAATGGGATGAACCGTTACCCAAGAGAGAGGGGGGGAGCCGGAATCACAAAGGACAAATAGACAATAAAGAGGGAGTAGTACATGACAACCCTCCTACTATGGACTATCTAAAAATACAAGGGTCAAGGCCCCAACATTGTTGCAATCTCCTATTCCTTGGTGAGTCAGCAACTCTTTGGACGGTAAGAGCTTTGTCTTTGACTGCCTTGATGAGGTGTTGTTGCATCGAAGGCACAAAAAGATTTGAGGACCGGAATATGAGGTTGTTTCTGGTCTTCCAGATCACATAGCATAAAGCTCCAAAAGAGAACCTCGCAATTTCAAAGTAAAAGCCGCTTCCAGCTAAGTGCTTGCTGATCCAAAGGATAATCTGAGTCCAGGGTCGGTTGGACCATGGAATATTGCATTTTCCAGCCCAAAAATTCGCCAGAGAGTTGGGGATCTTGCATTCAAAAAACAAATGGTCTATTGAATCCGGTCTTGCCTTGCAAAAGACACACTGGCCGTCTGAAATTCTGCCATGCAACATCAGATAAACCTGCGTAGGAAGGCGTTGACGTGTAATAATCCAGAGCAAAAATTGATGCCGAGGAATGATCGATTTGTCCCAAACGAGTGTAGCCCATGGGACCGGTGGAGCTTTCTTTCTGATTGTTTCCCAGGCGGAGGCAATGGTAAACCGTCCCGATGGGTGCAATTTGCACAAAAAATAATCAGGAAAATGAGAGAGAGTGGGGAACGTAACCTGAAGGGCCTGCAGTTCCTGGCGAATGGAGACACCATTGCTTGAGAATAATTCCGCAACTCTTGCTTCACGCAGGAGCGGCGACCTGTATATGTCGGTGTTGGAATATATACGGCTGAGGAGGCCTATATCCAACCAAGGATCAAACCACAACGAAACTGATTTTCCATCCCCTATCCTCCAGGTAAAGAAGCCAATAACAGCATCCCTCAAGGCCAAAAGTTTCCGCCAAGCCCATGAACAAAACGTCGGGGCTGATGCAGACCAGAAATACTCATTTTTGAGGTGATTGGAATGAATCCATTTACACCATAGGGATACCTTATCCGTGAAGAGGATCCATATGTGCTTGATCATCGCAGCAATGTTATTATCCCGAATTCTCCGAATTCCAAGTCCTCCCTCTTTTTTGGGGAGGCACACATCCTCCCAGGATACTTTCGCACCGCCTATTCCTAGGGCCGGGCCCTTCCATAGAAACTGGCGGCATATTTGTTCTATCTTATCAACAATAGACGATGGTAGCCAAAAAATAGAGGCCCAATAGACTTGAATAGCATGTAAGACAGATTTTATCAATTGTAGTCTACCCGCAAAAGAAAGAAATCTGTGAGTCCAAGACTGTATTCTTGCAGTTAGTAAACATACCAGGGCATTGCAGTCTGCTTTGCTAAGTCTTGCAGTGATGATAGGGACACCCAGGTATTTGACAGGGAGAGAGCCCACACGGAAATTAAGTATTTCCAGGATGCGGTCCCGTAAGATCTCCGAACCACCCGAGATAAACACTTCGCTTTTGTTGTTATTTGGAGTAAGACCGCTCCACTTAGAGAATAGATCAAGTCCGTCCTTCATACAGGCAACCGAAGATTCCTTTGCCTCACTGAAGATGAACACATCATCTGCAAAGAAGAGATGCGACAAGCAAGTGTTCTTGCATCTCCAATAGAATTTAAAGTCTGGTCGACGAGATTGGGTTTCCAAGATACCCGAAAGAATTTCCATCACCAGCGTGAATAGGTAGGGCGAGACAGGGTCTCCCTGTCTAAGTCCTCTACCACTACTAAAGAAACCATGTATCTCCCCATTAATTGCAATGGAAAATTTAGGGGTTCGAACACATACCATGATTAAGCACACCAGGTGGTTCGGAAATCCAAAAGCCAGGAGAGTAGATTCAAGGAACTCCCAATCCACCGTGTCATATGCCTTACAGAAATCAACCTTGATTGCGCACTTAGGAGAATAGTTGGGTGAGTAGAATCCACAAAATAATTCTTGAGCCAACAGGATGTTATCAGTAATACGTCGGCCCTTGACAAAAGCAGTTTGGCTAGGGCTAATAATACTCGGAAGGACCTTGGCTAGATGGGGGAACCAATGATCTTTGATCTTTGATCTTCATGTTTTCACAAATAGATGAAAATATACATTTATGCATAGCATTGCCCTTGAATATAATCGTTGTGGAAAATCAAAGAATTTTTGAACCAAATGAAAAATCTAATTTCTCTCCCTTAACCCATTATTCTTGAATGTATTCTATCAATTGAGGAGAGAACATTGCATTTTTTTTTTTTAGTCATTGTTGTCATCATGGGTGGAGATAGGACCGAACTCTATTTATACATTCTATCAACAGTTACCTTCCATCAAAACGTCTTTTTAATTTCCATAAGAGTCACACCTCTTCGGAAAAGCATTAATTTCTCATGAGAATTATACCCTTTCGTATTATTAGAGTTGTAACTTTTCATAACCAATATTTATTTTATAACATTTCAATAATTATTAAACCACATAATAAATAATATCATGTGAGCCATAATAATTTTTACATTTGATGCATTGCAAAATCATAGCCTGAGTTATTATTGTCGTTTCCCTATTGCGACTAGCCCGCTGATTTTATAGTCAAAATTTGGGAGAATCATCACCGGAAAGGACCTGCATTTTACTCATTGGCCGTATCACTTCACTGAGCCTTGGATCATTTTTCTCATTATCTTATTTTTATCTAAGCATGAAGCATCTTAACGTAGTGAAACATGCCTTCAAAAAAGTTTGTTAAGCTTCGCTAAGCTTCACTCTCCAACCGTCAGTATTTAATTTGCTTTCATCCTGAAGGCTGTCTAGGTGGTTATGCTGCTCGATCAGTTGAGCTTCGTTAGTTGTTCTTCAAAAGAGATGGATCAATCTGAAAAGTACGTTCAGGTCGTCACAAGAGATGGTTATGAATTCTGGTTCATGGGTTTGGTATTGTATGATAAGTCTCAAGAACATAAATGAGGCTTTACGGCACAATCGTGAGAATAAGACGGCTGGAAGGATACAAGGACGATCAGTGGCCAGATGGGGGAAGTGATATTGTAACTGTACTTGAATAATTTTGGTGTGTAGGTGTGGGTGTGTGACTGCTATGGATAATGCTTAAACCACATGATCTAATTGTCGAAAGGGAAGCATTCCATTGCAGTAAACCTCAGTTCAATGTAATTGGTCCAATTTGTTACCAAATCAAAATTTTGATGATAAAGCAAATACTTATGGGCATTTTACATGTCACAGGTGTCAATTGATCATGTCCGTTTACATTAAAGATGAGAAACCATAGAATATTGACATGTGAAACAACCACTGAAGCCTATTTTACCAGGCTTTTTTTCCTATGTATAGCTATTATATTTTAGTTTAAGAAGTCTGTTCTTTGTTAGTAATTCGGATACTTTGTGGAACGTCATCGAAACAACGGTAAACACTTTCAATGCCAGTACATAACAGGATAAGAGAAGCTAATGTGTGCACATGTCACCTGGGTTTATATTATCTGTGATTAGACATAAGCAGTATGAATGATAGCCCTTACATGAGAAGAGAATGAGGGGGAAGATATTGTCATCTGAACCAAGTTCAACTTCTCAAGGATTAAAGTTTAGTATCAAGGTCTCTGAGATGTGTACCTCTGTTAATTTACATTGGCAATATTGCTCTCTCGGGGAACCCTTCTTCTACCCAATTAGGAAGTCCTTGCTCAGTAGATGGCGTGCCTTGCTCATTGGTCAAATTGTCGTCATTTTGGCTGAAGTTGCTTGATGAACTCGGAGGGAAATAAGTGTTTTCTAAAGTTTCAACAGCTGCAATCTCATTGCCGCTATCATCCATACCTCTATCCCTAAATCTACCTTCCCTAAAAGTATGGGAATTGACGTCTCTTTGATAAAATCTTCTTCCAAATTCAACAATCGTCTCCCACAATGAACCTGAAGAACTTGTTACTTCTTGCCAATTTCGTTTGATGAACATGACCATGAAAATGAGGAGAGCAAAAACAGCAGCAGCTCCAGCTATCAAGAATAGACCCCAAAAACTATCAAGACCTAGGCTGTCGGAAGAAACCGAGGAACTTGAATTCTGGCAGTTGGTTTTGGATGTAAGCCACGCGTTTTCAATTTCTGTCATTTTAGGCCCCTCAGTCACATTGAGAATTGCTCGTGAAATATCTAGCACCAGTGGAGACCCTTTGGGGAAAACCTGTAAACCAAACAAAGCACAGCATGAGATTCTTTTTTTTATCAAAGTATTAACTACTTAACCTAGTAATTGAAAATTTTGAGGGTCTCCTTTTTTAGCTAATATTTAGGGATCGAGGACTTTACAAAGCCAAATCCAGCAGTTTTGAATGCTGGAATCATGGTATATTTGTTGCAATATTCTGAAAGTATAAGTTTAAGGTAGGGGACTTCGTGGAATGCTGCCGCGATCCCGCCTTTTGCGCTTCCATTGGAAAGAAGTGCATCGCATTCTTCAGGAGACCGATAAGATATAAGTCTGGAATCATCGAATTTCATTTGCTTTAGCATTCCATAAACAAAAGAGCCGTGCTGGTAACCCGCATTTTCTCTGCTCTTCAGGAGTTGATCCACGTCAGTCACAGTTGGTTGAAGATTTTCTACCACCAAAAGAGAGCTCAAGCTTGCCGTATAACTTTGCATTAGTATAAGCACCACGAAGACCCACACTATCACAACAAATCGTGCTAAGTTGCTAAGTACTTTCTCCCCTGCAACCCAAATTAAGGGTAACCAAATAAATTCTCATACAACAATAGGTAAATTTCAATGTTCAATTTATCTATTAAAGTGAAGGGTGATTACTTTGTGCAAAGACCATAGTTGAAAAGGAGAACCAGAAGCTCGTGCCAACTTGATGCGTAGTTGGACCCCTGAAATCATCATTAATTCGATGTTCGAGAGTCCACACAACCAATGCTATAAATACAAAGAAACACATAGTGGTTAGCCAAAGGTCCCAAGTGAGCGGCTTTAAGAAAACCCAAGCCTTCTTGCTCTTGTTGTCCTTGAATGGCACAAGCATTGCACCCCCTGATTCGGTATAGGGTAAGGTGAAATCCACGTACAGTGATCTATTTGCTATGATTGTTGTATCACCCACTACTGCATCATAATTCTGTTTCAATAAAAGGAACAAAAATGTTTTCTTTATCAACAACATTATTGCATAGTAATTTTCAACATGTATTCCAACAAAATCAAGGACTTGCAATGAGCTCACCTGGTAAAATACTTGATCAATCATGTCATTGTAACTGCCAGCAGTACTCCCATTAGGTAAGGCAAATGGAATAAGGTCATAAGCCACGGCATAAGGCAATTTTTCTATGACAGCCTGAAAGATGTCGACACAATATCCAGTGACTTGGGATGTGTTTGTACTAAGATCTCGAGTCACCTTCACAAATTGATTAAAACCGTCCTTCACAGGAACTAAGATTTTCAACCTCTTCCCATTAGTGGGAATCTCCCAACCCTTAGGAACAGAGGTCAAGTCTCCTGGCCATATTATTGATCGGAGATTACTCTTCAAAGTGGAATATCTGCTTGTCCTAACAGAACTCAAATCTCTTCGCAGCCCATTTTCTAGCGTCCAAAACCCAATCCCTCTTGCTGCATTTCCATTGATATTAACAATCTGGAACACTGATGACTCTAGCTGCCCATCAACAAGGCTAAAATTTCCAGCAAGGCCCATAAATGTCGTGTTGGCTAGTCCTTGGAGAAGTTTCTGACCATTTTGAGAGACCCCAATATTGTCGAGATCCGTTACATCTGTCGAAGCCTTCAACATCTGGAAGGTAAAATTGGCTGCACCCATTTCTTCAACGACCATTGCCAAAGCCCGGGCAGCATCATAAGCCCAATATCCGAAAATGTTCAACGTAGGATTAAAAATGGATGGATTGTCTTGTTGGAATTTCTTCTTCCATCGGACCATGAAGTTGTCTAGGATTGGTGTGTCTGGGATATAAGTCTTTATGCCCAGTAATCCTTGCATCGAACTAGCGACAATAGATGAATCCACAGAACTCAATAGGTCAGTAATTCCATTAGTCAAGATCCACACATAACCTTCACTCATCATTCCCACCTCTTTTGCTTTGGCCAATAGCCGAGAAGCGAGAGTAGGTAACATGTGTACGATGAACACCCTCGTTTGCATTGTCATTAGCTTGTAGAGTTCCTGTAGGATCTGATCGTCCGTGGCTGAAGGAGGAATAAGACTCCTATAGGGCACTCGCGTGTCAACTTCTTCCAAAGCATCGGTAAGAGAAGGTATGATGCCTTCTCCAAACTGATTGTCCACATATATGAGGACCGATTCTTTCCAGCCAAAAGCTTGGATGACCGCGCTTATGGCATTCACTTGGGACGAGTCATTTTGTGCGGCTCGAATGAAGTAAGGACTCCGAATTGAACTGAGGGAAGGACTAGTAGCAGAAAAAGAGACGATGGGGACATGAGACTTATCTCCAAGGTCAATGATGAAGTCTGCTTGAATGGATCCTTCAGGGCCTATTATGGCTTGGACTTGCTTATTCTTTATCAAATCAAGTGCTGCAAGATGGACCAGAAAGACGGTGTAACAAAAACAACACGGTAGATTATGGAAATTCTTATCAGAAAAGTCGATGAAAACTTGATGCAGTATTATAGCAATAGAAATGTCTAAAAAAAGGGAAAATGGGAGTTTGAAGTTGGAAAAGAAATTCTACTTAATACTATTTATAGATATAATCCTTTGACCTTATTGCAGGCATTTGGTTGTCGCCTTAAGAACAAAATAAAAAGTGCATAAATTGGCTCAGACACAATCAAGTTGATTCTTCTTCATTGTTGAGTAGACTTCTTTACCTCATGGCATCAAATCCAAGCCCCGAATTTCAATTCTATGGACTTTGAGAGGTCAGACCATTAAACAGCTTTCATGTATAGACAATTATTTGGCCGAACTTGAAACAAAAATGTTTCCTTTTTATTTGTCTGTTAATAATACAACTTCCATGGAAATAATCAATCAATGGCTCGACTGGACACAGCTAACAATCATGAAATTTGGCTCAACTAGAAAAATGATCAGCACAATCATGCAGAGATAAGTAACCCCATCAATATTTTTCCGAAAAAAGAATTTGAAATCGTCTCTATCTATTGTCCACACTGAAATGACCATTTTCTAATCTGAAAAGCAAAATGATTTCTTATGCTCTTTTTTCCAAAAATGTAGGTATGAAGCATGGGTCTTTGGTTTTGGTTGGAAATCTTATAAATACTTACCTTGCCCAAAAAAAAAAAAAAGCATGGGTCTTTGGCATTATATTAACAAGATTCACTTATCATTTACACGTAGACATAACTTAATAGAGTTCTACTACATAGTCCCCTTCTTTTGGCTAGCGCTTCACCTTTCAAAGTGGTCTATTGACGATTTTTCATATTGACTTAAACAACAACAATCTTTTGTTTGCTGATCTGTAATGTTAGGGACGGCTAGAATTTTGCTAAATGACTTGGCAATTAGAATTTATTTTTAAAGTAGAGCCGAAGGCTTGGTGACTTGCCCAGTTTAATTGATGAATGACGTTTTCAAAACAAGTCTTAGTATACTTCTTTCGTTATCTACATTTCTCCACATGTCTTCTCATCACAGTGCAGACGAATTTCTTAAATATTCTCACACAAAAAAGCTGTAAAAGACTCGATGAATTCACATCGAAAGACAAAATTAGTTCTTCCTCGTTTCAATATATGGAGTGAGAGAATCATCCTTTTCGACATTTTGATTTTGTCAATCATCTTGTCATAGAAATTCTCATAATACTATTTCAACGGTGCCGTGCCCCAAACACAAAAAACAAAGCCCCATGAACAAAGTTTAGCAGATTAGAGATTTTTGGTTTGGCATGAATGTCAAATAATCTCCATTGTATCTACCAATATAATTTCTTGTTTTAACTTTCTGAAAAGCGAACTCCGAGGAAAAAATTAATTAATTAATTGGTTCCTCTCAAGCTAGGCATCAAGCTGTCAGCCTAATACGACCGCAAGACTTAAGGGTTTATATTGATATATTTCTGACTTCAAGACCAACCTCATTTCCGGTGTGAGAGATCAAATTGAATCTTTAAGTACCAACTTGTTATCCTTGATTCTATTAGAGGATGATAACGACTTCTACTTCACTATGAGTACAACCCGCTTGAGAGTAATACTCAAAAGTTCAACTGGAAATTCTATTCAAATATCAAGTATATAGAAACCGAAATGCTCATATGACTGGCAAATACGTCATTATGAACAAACAGCTGCACAAACAGCAGTTTCAGAATACTTTATCCTCTTCGACAAAATGTGTATTAACCCAAAATCACACCACTTCCCAAACCCATAAATCTTCGGTAAAAATAAAAGATTAACCAAACAAGCTGCCACACGATCAATAGAAGTACAGAAGTTTTAACCCAAACACTGATGTTGTCATATAATTCTGGACAATTATCATGACCAGTCAGTTCATTGGAGAGAGAGAGAGAGAGAGAACCTGCAGCAGCAGCAGCAACCTCATCTTGTTTGGAGTCTCTAACGTTGAGCACGAGCCTGGTCTTGTCTTGTAGGATGGGTTTGAACTATAAAAGTCAGAGAGAGACATTTTAATGCAGCTCAATCCCATTTTTCCCACCCCCTTCTCCAGATCAAGAACCACCCCAACATTCACTGGGATCGTTGTTGAATTGTTGTTGTTGTTGATTTGCGCCACAGCAACGCAAGGGCCGTCACTGAAGGTCGTGAGGACTGCGAAAAAGGAGAGAGCCATAAAGAGGAGCTTTGCAGCACCGAAGGAAATTCTTGCAGGAATCATTGAAAAGGGTTTTGGGAAAAGGCATATGTGAGTCTGCAAGAGAGAGAAAGAGAGAGCGACTCTGTGGAAATGCTGATGCTGAAGATGTATTTATAATGGGTAGAACTTTGAAAAGTAAGACAATGTATCGACACCTTCCATTCAAGGATTGCTCGACCTTCGGCGTCACCAACAATTCATCACTTTTTTTTTTCATTTACTATTTAGGATGAAGAATATCAAAAATTCTTTAACCCGAGGATTGTTTATACCATCATCTTTTCCCTGCTACCTACATCTTGCTTTGAAAAACTGCTGATGGAACTTGGTTGGAGTGCTAGAGACGCCTCAAATTTTAAAGACTAAGAAATGTAAAGTCACCGATATGATGTAAATGTGACTCATCATTTAGTGATTTTTTTTATGTATTTTCTAAGTCCCATTGGGAGGACGATGTCGTTGATATAGACTGCTTGAGATGGAGTTAATCCAACATGCAAAAGCTCCTGGAAAGTAGGACACATGATCGTTCACAAACAAGAAGATGAAATTACTCAATGATTCTCAATTATTATGAAAAGTACGTTTGGATTGAACTTTCTGAATATATAATTTGTATAACCTAATTTCCCTCGTCTTGCTTCTTTGTTGCGTAAGCCGAAGACTCACCCTCTTATATAAATCAAGATGATACATAGCCGCAACTTGCCTCATTGGCATCTCTTTTCTGCGGAAGAATAGAGGTCAAGAGCTCCGACTTTGACTTTCCTTAGGAGGGTAAAGTGAGTCATTCGAGAACCTTGCACGGCGGGACCAGATTCAACAAGAATCTAAAATAAAATTTGGTTCACGCCCAATTGATTCTCGTAAATGAATTTATGCATAAAAAGAGAAATTCTTTTCAGTTGAATTCTGAATAATAGTCAACAAAGTTGTCATCTTCTAGAATAAAATATGTATTTATACCAAAGAAACCGATAACCATAATCCATAGATGATATATGAAATTAACACGTAAATATCGAGTCGACGAAAATTATGCAAAAATATAAGATTAAATGTCGAAATCTAACGGGCTCCCTAAATTAGCATTAGGGGCCCAGAAGAAACTTCTGAATAAATAATTTATTTCCTCCTTACAAATTTCAGCGTTTTGATTTTTGCTGGTTTGGATGCTCCGGAAAATCTTTAGGACCCGCTTTTGCGATGGAAATCGCTAAACCCGTGTCATATAGCTAGTAAGAATAGATAGACCAAGCTTTTCTAAATCATTGATCATGTTGGTCACAAGGTACAGTCCAAATAATTAATGGCTTGGTGATATTATGTAGAAGATTTACAGACCATGCAATAACTTCTCTATAGAAGCAAAAATATTGCATGGTTATATAGTACAGGCAGACTAAGCTCTTCTAGAGGTCATGTGAGTCTTATATTCAGACCCAATTGATTAATGGATCGTGTAACATTATAATATATTATGTAAAAATTGTACAATGACTATTTTTTTATCTTAGGAGATGAAAAGAAATTTGTGAGATGTATACACCTACAGTTAACCCTAAGAATTCCACATCAGATGGTCTACTTTGCTGTTTTTTCCGACTTATTTTTTCTGAACCCTAGAGAAAAGTCATTGGTTACGTGAGTAGGACATCTTTGATTAAACGTCGAAATTTGTCTTTGTCCACCTCGTATACTTTGACCAATTCAACAAGAAAAACACATACGGGGCAATTCTCAACCCACGAACTTCCATTAGGGTGATCGTTCCCGATATGATTCCATCCCGAACAAGAACTAGAAATCGGACTGGGATGATCGGTTCTTAATTTTTGGAACCATGGACTGGACCAACTAGTCTTGGAACCGAGGACCGACCAAACCGACTAGTCCGATCCGATCCAATCTGGTTCCAATGAACCAAATTATTTATTATCATTATATTGAAAATATATATATGTCCATGCGGGCTTCCAAAAATATACATCCCTTAATTCAAACACGTATTATTATAGAAGCAAAAGAAAAGAACCCCAAATCAACAAAATTTCAATTCACACTTCTGTCTTAGTTTCACTCATGCTAGGGTTAGCAAGAGGAAGAGAAAGAGAATTGGGAAAGTAAAGTAATGAAAGAATTTAGAGGATTGTTCTAATTTTTTTTGGTCTAGTAAATTTAGTAAGTAGTTCAAAAATTTAAAAATAAATAAATAAAAATGATTAGTCCAGTCCTATTGGTCCGATCAGTTCGACTCCCATCTTGGAACGAGAAACTGGACTGACCGGCCATTGGTTCCAAAAATGGGAACCATGGATTGGACCAACACCCCCTAGGATTGCCTAGAACTGACCGGTCCTATTTGGTCCCGGCTCGGGCGGTTCCCGTTGCGCACCCCTAACTCTCATAATTAATTCCACACCACCAACGCAAACCTGCTTGAATTTAGTCATCACGTACCCAAAGACTAGTCATATGGTAGATTCAATTGGTACGTCAAGTTGAAAATTTTTTTATGACTCAACACACTACTCAAGTTCAAGCTGAAGGGATGACTCGGATATCATCGTATTGAATGGAAACCCTCAAGCTTAGAAAAAGAAAGTAGAAAAATTCGAAAGCAGATGACGAAGTAGGTCTAGATCCAAACTTTATCACCTAATTACGCGGAGAGTCACTAAGAATGAAACCCACGTATGTTTACGGCTCAATAACATAGTAAGCTCGTCAAATCATATTGCGTAATTTTACTAATTATTATTGCTTATTATTATTAGCAACAGCAGCAGCAGCAGTATAGTAGTAGTAGTGGAGGAAAATTGGTATCTATAGCATATTGAGTGATTTTTTGAGAGATTCCAAGAAATTGCGTGTGCATTGAAGTCAAAATTGGTATCTATAACATATTGAGTGATTTTTTGAGAGTTTCCAAGAAATTGTGTGTGCATTAAAGTCAAAATTGGTATCTATAACATATTGAGTGATTTTTTTAAGAGTTTCCAAGAAATTGCATGTGCATTGGAGGAAAATTAATATCTATAACATATTGAGTGATTTGTTGAGAGTTTCCAAGAAATTGTGTGCATTGAAGTCAAAATTGGTATCTATAACATATTGAGTGATTTGTTGAGAGTTTCCAAGAAATTGTGTGCATTGAAGTCAAAATTGGTATCTATAACATATTGAGTGATTTTTTGAGAGTTTCCAAGAAATTGCATGTGCATTGGATGTAAGGACTCGGGCCTATCACTATATGATATCGTCTGCTTTGGGCTGAAACTCGTACAACTTTGTTCATTAGGCTTCCCCTAAAAACGCGTTATCCAGGTTACAGAACTCAAGCCTAATAAACTAGCCCAGGACTCCCCCCTAAGCAATACGGGACAAGAGACATATCCCCCTCCCTACGCACGTTCGAGGACTCCACCCCACGCACCACCGCCTTGGGCCATCATGGAGGAGGAGGAGGAAGAGGAAAATTGGTATCTATAACATATTGAGTGATTTTTTCAGAGTTTCCAAGAAATTGCGTGTGCATTGAAGTCAAAATT